>LPNX011088845.1:552098-608257 GCA_001517045.1 Pseudotsuga menziesii
TCAATGCATATGTAAGGTCAAGAGACAAGTGACTCAGATCCACATCAAGGAAAACTCCAAAATCATTTGGCCTTTTGCACACATCCCGATGTACACAATTTTAAGGGTCAAACCTGCATATATACCCGAGAAAGGGATTAAAAGTCGCGTATGGCAATTATTGCATGTTTTTAGGGATGATCTTGGAGACATCAAAGGTACAAAAATGGTCCATGGGGTCTAAGGAGTCTGCAGAGGGACAGGGAAGGCCATTAAAATCTGATTCACCATGTGTGGTAAAATCAGCTGTAACAGGTGGTTATCTTAAATTAAGTGTTGATATTCTTCTTAGAGATCCAGTCTAGTGGTGGAAGAAGCTGTGGAAGATCAACAACCCACCAAAAAATAGAATCTTCATTTGGTGTGTCCAGGAGAACAAGGTCCCTACTTGGTATAATGTATAGCGTGGGAATTTACATGGGCCTAGGTGGTGCTTGATATGCAAAGGTGAGGGTGAATTGGTTCTTCATATTTTTTTACAACGTGCATATGTCAAATCGGTTTGGCAAGAGTGTGAGAGAACTCTATGGGCTCCCTGTGTGTGAGAGGGGGATTCCATATTACAAGCATGGACAAACTAGAAGGAGATGAACGGTACTATGGTGATGGAGGCATTGCCACTTTTGGTTCTCTGGGGTGTGTGGTTGGCACATAATAATCTCCATTTCCAATATAAAGCCTGGCCACCGGCTATAACTCCTAGTAATGCGTGTGGCTTTCTTAATGCTTATCCACAACATATCAAAGCAAACAGACAGAGGGAAGTGCTTGCTGTGGATTTAGACAGGTCGAATCCGTGGGGCTTTTTCGATGGAGCGGCATAAAATGATGTTTGTAGGGGTGGTGCACTTTTATATCTATCAGAAACTCACTTATTTTAGATAACAGCTAGGTTATGGGGAAGGAAGAAATAAATTTGTTGAAATTATGAGACTAAAACTCTTGTTGGTCCTTGCAGCAGAGACGGGTGTTAAAACTCTAAATTTCATGGGAGATTCATCAAATGTTATTAATTGGATTAATGGGACACAACTCTGCAGAAATATCAGACTTGAGAACATCCTACGATCATCTAGGGAGGTTTTGAACATGCTTGCTGATTTTTCTTGTCGCCACATTTACAGGGAAAACAACAGGGAAGCGGACTCCACTTCAAAGGCGGGCTTGCATCTGGCCATGGGTAAGTGGAAGATAAAAGAGCACAAGGATGGAAACATTCATGAATACTATCATAGACCTTTTATAGAATGAAATTATTTTTGTTTTCTATTTTCATCATACACAATATCGATGCAGCTATTTACTCAGTTTATATTTGCTTATATCACAGAACCATATGGTTTTGCACTACAATACTGAACTTTGACAGTTTGATATTACTTGGACTACTGTTTTATGGGGTTATATAGTTTAGACTATTTTTTGACATACTTTTTCTGCTATGAAGGTTTGATAAAAACTTTTATGGGTGGGATATTTGATGGCTTGATTATGTGTTACAACACAGAAGACTGATGCTAAACTTGAAATACACTTATTGAAAAGTGTATCTGCAGACTGTAATTTTGTTTGAAGAAATAAAGTTATGGTTTTTTTTTTTTTTTTTTTTAACGGGGAAAAAAATGACCACCATGAAGGGAATGATAAAACCTAATGTGAAGAGTTATAAGGTAATTGTGAAGGGAAAAATATAGAACATTAGGTTGCAAACACATATTTTTTTTTACGAAAGCATATACCCTCCTTGAAACCCATCTCTTCTCTTCAAAGTTAGGTAATACACTACACTTAGAGAAAAAACCTCATCATCCATGTTGTTTCTGTCCAACAACATGTCATCTACATACAAAATTACATACATAAAGTAATCACTAGCTTTCTTGGTCTACACATAGTGGATATACATATCAAAATTTTGGTACCACATCCTAGGTGACTACTTTAAACCATATAATGACTTCTTGAGCTTGTAGACAAGCTCTTTTTCCCCTTTCACTATGAATCTTTCAAGTTGCTTCTTATAAATTTATTCTTTAATATCACCATGGAAAAAAAAATTATTCGCGTCCCTCTGTTATGTTTCAATATCGAATGTTGTATCTAAAGACCTTGAATACCCTTATGAAGATAATTTTGCAACAAGAGAAAACATCTCAGCAAGTCAACTCCATCAATTTGGAAATATCCCTTTGCTACTAGTCGAGCCTTGTACTTCTTGACCTATTGTGTTCAAATTTTTATTGAACGCCCACTTACTTCCAATGCGTTTCCTTCTATTTGGTAATGTAACCAGATACCATGTTTCATTCTTTTGTGAGGTCTCCATTTCTTCTTCTATGGCATGTTTCCAAAGTTTACCCTCTTTCAAGTTGATTACTTATGTTCACAACCTGGGATCATCTTCTATGGTATTTAATACAAAAGCATAACATTAATATGGTTTAGTGTACCTTTCAAGTTGTATCTTTGCTCGACCAAACCTCCTAATGACCGAAGTTTGTTGTTCCACCTTTTTGTCAGATTCAGTCGACTCATTTGAATCGTGACTTTTGGTGTTCCATTTTAACTCTAGATATTTTGGTTCCTTTTCTATTTTATCCTCTTCAATCTTGGAAGTACCTTCGAATTCTATAAAAATCACATATCAACTAAAAATTTTCTTCCGTGTGACCACATTCAACAATGCATACCCTTTCATTCCATCTTTGAACCTGTTGAAGATGCATTTCTCATACCTGCTGTCAAGTTTGTTTTTAATCTTTGGATACATGCACAAAGGCATCACACCCAAAGGCTCTGAGATTTGAAAAAAGAGGGATTTTTCCTAGTACATGCCTCATATGGAGTCTTGTCGACCAGATCCATCAACAACAAACTATTCACCAAGTAACATGTTGTGTCAAATGCCTCTGACCAGAATTTGTGTGCTATACCTACACCACTAAGCATGATCCTTGTTTTCTTCCATTAGCATTTTATTCATTCTTTCAGCAACTCCATTCATTTGAGGCATGTATGGATTTGTGTTTTCTTAAGCTATATCATGCTATATACGGAACTAGTCGAACCCCTTACTATAGAATTCTCCTCCATTATCAATTTTTAGCATCTTCATCTTTATGCCAGTCTGATTTTCTGCAAGACATTTAAAACCTTGGAATATTTCGAAAACCTCAGATTTATTCCTAAAAAATACAACCATGTAACTGTGGAGAAATCTTCTATGAAAGAGACATAATACTAGGAACCTCTTAGTGAATTGGCTAGTGCTAGTCTAAACACCAATAATTATTAACTATAGTATTTCCTTGGCCCTTGTGGCCCTATATGGGAAGGTTACACGAATTTGTTAACCATAAATACAATGTTCACATAAGTCTACTTCTAAAGTAAAATCAAGGATACCTTTGAACATACCTTTGTTGTGGATAACACGAAGACCTTTCTCACCAATGTGTTCCATTCATTGATGCCATAACATGGTCAAGTTAACTAAACAATAAGATATGATATTGTATTCAAGAAAGACTATAATTAAACATCTATTGGTATTTTTTCTTCCCAATATCTTTTACATTGTTATAGTATGGACTCCTCTCATTAATACCATCGCTCCTCCCACAATTTTCAACAAATTTTCAATACAAACTGCACACCAACATTTCCTATCTTGGTTACATATCAGATTTCAATTTAAACCTAGAATATGCAATACCCCTAGAAGAGTTCACATCCTTCCACTTTCCGTATTAGTTGAAATTTACCTCGTCCAATAATATTGGTCAGTGAATCATCCTCTTAGAAGAACATTACCACCATCATATTTCTCATATTCATAGAGCCACTCTATGTGTGGTTTCATATGATACAATACACCAGAGTTCATCGACTAAGAGTCATGATCTGACTATGTGCTTGTCAAGGCCAAATACACATCCATTTTCTCTTTAGTCGAAGGCTTACCTTCATTTGAATATGCTTCCTCGTATCCTTTGCTCTTCTTGACCTCCGCTGACTTATAATATTATACATTTCCAGCATTTTCTCATCGTTAGTCCAAGGGATTTTCAACTTTTCAATATGGAGACAACCAAGAAATGGATATATATGTCCAATGAGAAGCATAAAAAAGATACAATAGTTACAAAATGCACTTTCTTGTGCAGTGCTCCTTCAAGAATTACATCATATATGGCCTATAAGGCACACAAACACATGGTTGGAGTAGATTTATAAAATGTGTGAAAACAAGACAAATAATGAAAAGACATTAATATATTATATTTATTACTTATATTTAAATTATAAACACTTATATAATCCTAAAAGTGTAAGATTATCTATTGATTTTAATGTATAATTTTCATTATTTAATGTACTAACACAATGTCCAATAAGAATGTATGATCATTTTATGAGTGAAGAGTGTAGATTGTGATGAAAAAACATGTTATCTTGGAGGGTTCGCTAGATTTCATCAAACAAGTTGTACAAGTTCAAGAGATATAAAACCAATTGAAAGAAAACTTGACTATGTTGGCAGTGTTCATGAGATTTCTAAATTGCAGCTTAGGTCAATTAAATGTGTGATTTTTGAATGAAAATGGTTTGATATTTGTTATGTACTTGTTAATTGCAATCTCAAAATTAAATTACATGTTGTTGACATAGAGAATTGTCGACAACAAAATTTACATCGTATGTGTTTCTAGAACAAGGTTACAAATAAGCTTTCTTTTATGGAAAAAATATCATGAATAAAGTTGATGGTTTGTTATTGATTAAATTTAGTTAATTAGTTAATTAATTAACATAATAAATTAGTCCCAACGGTTATTATAACCTTCCCGACTTAACCATACCTTCTCAACATTTTTGACATCAGGAGTTGGATATCAGAACCACATAGTGGATCCCTAATGAAACAACCCCAATAGGCCCACCCCGACGTCTGAATCCTGAGTTACCCGATGTTATCCCATCAAGTTACCTAACACTGGCACATTAGACCTTGGAAGTCAACACTGGTTGAATTTTTTTTTATCAATGACCCTTCTGATGCCTACATCGATGTTGCCACCTAGCATTGTAACTTCAACAAATCACATGTACTGGTCGCTATCACCCTTCTACTCAGAAGTCAGAAATTGGAATGCAACCACAACTCCATAAGGCAACCACAAGGAAACCCCAAATTCCAATGTCGATACCTTGATGTCAGCGCTCTAACATCGGCACCGATACTTCGACAAAGGAAACTCATGATTTCTCTTATGATTTAAAGGTTTAACACTTATCCATTTTAAGAAAACGAATAAGGCATGGCCTTAGTCTGAAACTCAAAGCGATTTCTTCCTTAACTCAGCCTCGAAATATTAAATGTTTTAGGCACAAATGCAAGCTTCATATATCCATTCCATTGCTTTTAACAACTGTAAATTGTAATATTTTTTTAAAGGATTACTTTTCTATTAAGGAATGGATCCATCTGGTTCAACTGCATAATTCAACTATCCCACTTAAACTTCCCTCTAATCCCCCTTTCAACCTCTGGTGAATACATAGGTCCCCGATCTTTTCAAAGTACCACCTCATCACAGTGAGTAGTGTATTTTTAATATTAATTATTGCAAAATACAATGTGTTCAACCTTTCAGGAATTCATATTCAGTTTTCTATATAATACACCATCACACTAGGGGTTCAATCGAGGGGTGTTACAATCAATGACCATTTTGCATCCTATTTATTCACCACCAACTGATCAATATCCAATCCTTGGCACAATAGATCATGATTGAATTAAATGTAGTAGATACAATTTCATCTAGTTATTGCTTCTTCACACAAGTAGCATGAAAACGACGACCATATGAGCCAGGAGTAGGGATGGGAAAGTCAGTGTAAAACAAGTATTATTCGTCTTTGTCTACGAATGTCTAACTCCTCATTGGCCTTGAAACCCACCTCCCCTCCCTTGGTATATGAATTTTCTCTCCCATGCTGTGAATCTCATGATATTTTTTTCATTTAAAACTCCATCCTCATTCTCAAATTCAACATTTGATTCATCCTAGAAATATTCAGAAGAAATTTAGTTATACAATGATTTGTTTGTCTTTACAGAAAGATTGCTACCTTCATGTTTACGGGGCCACTATTTAATATGGCTGGAGCTAGTGGCTCCATGATGCCTTGGCTTCTCATAGGGATTTTAGGGATTCTGCATACATTCACCCATCTAAAGACTTCGGAAAATCCATGAAATCCTAAGAGACTATTTATGGGTGTTTTGCTTCTCAATGAACTCCTCCAAACAGAAATAGACTTTTAATGAGAACATTAGTCTTCCATAGTCACTACCTCCTGCTTGATTAACAACCAATTATTTTGTCGATAAACTTGTAGGATGCATTCATATTTGACATCATACTAGAAGGAAAAAACATTGAAAGACTAACACGTGTAGGTTGGTAACCCGAGATAGCACATAGGGCTCAACTCCCAAAGTAAAGACCCTTTCATCTATTATAAAATGACATGTTACGAAGAGGTTTAAAAATGACATGTTACAAAGAGAAACCTCATATGAGCATTCAAATATAATGAGAAAAATATAGATTACAACTAATACAAACTGCAACTGCCCGTCCTAACTTAATGAGGAAGAGACTATGCATGTGCAATGAGAACATGACCATTTGTTGGAATTTGATGCAGAAATGATGTAAACACACATCATTTGAATAATTGACAATTGGTATCCTTAATCATATGGCACTTATTTGAGCATTCACTATTTCAATTATAAATATTGCATCGCCTTCAAGAAGTATTCTAATTTATCCTTGTTAACCACTATCTTAAATGATAACTTATGTCATGTGATATGCTCCATGTTAACTTTCAAATAAAACAAGATTCACCAAGGGTTGAAGCTTATGTCATCATTGATATTGATTCAATGTTTGCCACGATTTATATATGATTCCAATATTGAATTTTCATTTCTCATAATTAAGTCTTACGAGACTTGGTCTTGTTTAAGTACAACAAATTTCACAAGAATAAAATATGAAACCTATGTCCTTATGATGTTGCAGATCTTACAATTGGCGCAACTTGAGTTGCAAGCCTTCACTTCTACAACCATAATATTAGATCTATTAAAATGCAACTTGTATTCAATATTTTTTTCATGTAGTATGCCACCTACCACATAGGAATGTAAATGTAGAGTTAAAGGGAAATTGCATAATTAGCTCGATTTTGACATATGAAAGGTAGAGTTAAAGGTTCAAATCAGGATGTGACATATAGATAGCATATACATAATAAAAATTGCTTCCCAAATAGTATTAAACACCAGATAAATCCATTCATACAAGTATTGTATACAACTCATTCAGTATGGGAGTCAAATACATGAAAACTAGTGAATTAGTAGCATGGAATTGCAAGAGTTTCACATATGGATTTCTTGGATTTAGACCCACAAAGAATACAGACATGAAATTACAAAGTAAAACATCATATATGGTTGTCACAACATCATAAAACCCAGAGAATATCCCTCATACAAATCTGATATAAAACTATATCAAGGTTGAAGCCAAAATACATGAAAACTAGTGATACAATGGCATGATAATGCAAGTTTTTCACACAAGAGTTTCTTGGATTTCGAGATGAATAGAATATGGGACTGAAAGTAAATATAATTACATAATAAATGGCTTCCAAAACATCATCAAACTCATATAAATTTCCTCATACAAATCTGATATAAAGCTACTTCAATATTGAAGCCAAAACCATGAAAACTAGTTATTCAAGAGCATGGAAATGTGAGCCTCTAACATATGTATTCTTGATATTACGACTTATAGATCATATGTACATGAGATTACATAGAAATACATCATATTTCACATCTTTGGCACTAAATATACTCAGCAAAGTGCAAGCACCACTCCAACAAGTGTGCCCTCAACATGAGACTATGGGGAAAAGAAGAAGAAGGAATGACATAATAGGGTAATAGATGAGAATTCAACTGTATGGACCTTCAACCTGAAATTAAAAATCCTTCATTAAGCTCCAATGAGAGGTATGAATGGCCTCTCCATCAATCAACTTGGAAAGGAATCCAACTCCCTCGAAATTGGTTCACAAGCAAGGAGAGTGAACACTCCTTGTGCAATGGACCAAGGTTACTAATTGGGAGCGGGAAGCGAAATTTTTAGAAGCTTCTGGTTAGGAAGCGTTTAGAAAGCGTTTTTTATAAAATATATATTTTTAATATATTTTGATGCATATATGCCAACAAATGCTTGTAGAATGTTGAATTAGTCATGGGAAGCATAAAAACATGAAATAAACCATAACATGATAAATCATAATACCATATAACATCATTCATCAACCATCAATGATTCAATGATCAATCAATTATCATAAACTAGTGAATTCATCAAACATAGGTCCATTATCCATAACATCAAGTTATCAACCTTACAGATTCAGAGTTCAACTTCAAACTTCAAACTTGAATTGCCATGTAATGTTCACAAAATATACCATAATAAATATAAAATAGTCAATGACTCAAGTTCTCGAATCTCAACAGTGCAGAAACTTGAAAGTACTGTAAATAAGAAAGACAAGAAAAGTAGATTTTATGGATGTTTTCTCTTGCCACGGGAAATATCTAATTTCTTTTTCCGTTGTCTATGTTCATGAATAGAGGGAGTGG
Source organism: Pseudotsuga menziesii (assembly GCA_001517045.1). Classification (NCBI taxonomy): domain Eukaryota; kingdom Viridiplantae; phylum Streptophyta; class Pinopsida; order Pinales; family Pinaceae; genus Pseudotsuga; species Pseudotsuga menziesii. The sequence continues at coordinate 560,893 of LPNX011088845.1, forward strand.
GATTTTCATCCCTAGTAGCCACCGAGCCATGTCCAAGACTTGATCCTACATGACCCCGCCTCACTGATGCGGGTGGGGGTTGTGAAGTTGAACCTGGGGGAAAAGGAGGTAGTGGCATTGTTGCTGCTACTACCGCTGCATGGTCATCCTCATCGCCCAAAATCTCTTCCTCCAAGCGCTCTAAAGTTAAGGCTCCATCCTCCAAGTTATGCTCCTCTGGATTGTTGTCCCAAGTGACATATGATCTGTCGGTTTTGGCCCGCTCACAGTAATGAGTCAACAACATCAAGTTGTAATGTACATAAACCAAGCTTTCTTCCCGATTTTCATTTAATCGGTTTCTTTTCACCGAGTGGATGAAGTTATAGGTGCTCCAACGCCTTTCTGCAAAGGAACTGTTTACCACCTGTGAAAGCACTTTGGTTGCCAATTTACGCAAGTGTGGGGATGATGAGCCATACATGTTCCACCACTCAATAGGAGGTGCCCTATCTCGACCTTTTCTAGCATGCAAAGTACCAAACGGACCAATCTCACTGAGGTATTTGCTTATTCACTACGCAATAAGGCACATTCCTCTTCATCAAGGACCAACTTGTCTATAGCAACCATGTACCCAACCTATACTTCTGGATCTGTGTGGGGCTTTCTCCTAACCCCACCCCCAGGTGTTGGTTTGGCCAACCAAGATGGAGAATAATATTTTGGTGTTAATATATATGCTAAGGCATGCAGTGGAACGTTGAGATGATCCCACCTTTTGACCACGTGTGTGAATATGGTCATACAGGATGGGATCCTTCGATTCAACAATATATTTAATCTGGCCCAACATGCTATCCATCTGCTCATACACCTCCCCAATTACCGGCTTATCTGTATCTACAAACTGAATCATGTGAAAAATGGGCTTTGCAAACTACAAAACAAACTTGACACTTGCCCAAAATTTACCATCAAGAACTGTGTCTTCCACGTCCTGAAAATCATGCCTGTCAGATGTGGATGTAGCCCTATCTTTCAAGACTTTCCATGATTCACTAGATACCATGCTAGCCAATGCCTCTCTTACATTCAAAAGTCTCCTGCAGGTGAGGTAATAGCTAGCAAATCTAGTCTTTGCTATCTTTAAGAGCTCTAACTTTGAGTGAGCGTGAAAAATGCCATGGGCATTGCTATGGTTGGTAATAAATCTTATCATGTGCTTACCCTTTTTGTATAGTTCACCAATCCATTTGTATTCATTTTCCTTCAACTTAATAATGTCATGCATCAAAAGGTTCAGTGTGTAAACCATACACCCGGACCAAAATATGTTGGGGTATTTATCTTCAACGATTGCTCCCACTGCCTTACAATTAGCAGCATTATCTATTATGACATAGATGACATTGTATGGACTAATAGCTTCAATGTTTTTGAGTAGAAGTTCTGCAATGTTCATGCTAGTCTTGAATTTATTTGAGTAATCATGTGTCGAAAGGAAGATTGCACCAGTAGCAGAGACACCAACAACATTTATCAATGGCTTATCTTTCACATTGGTCCAACCATCTGATACAATTGATACCCTATACTCATTCCAAGCATTTGTGAATTTCCCCAAAGCATTTTGGATCTTGGCTTTTTCCTTGTCAAGCCCCACAGTTCTAGCTTTGTCATACCCGGGGCTCTTGTATCCTACTAGGGAAGTACGGATGGCCTCTACCATTTCATGCCAATAGGTTGAGTGAAGAACATTGAATGGTATGCCACATGCATAGAGAAATCAATACACTTTTGAATCCACGTCATCTCTACCACCTTGATCAAGGAAATATGATATTTTCCTACGGCTACCACGTGATTACATGGGAGAGAATACACTGCCTTGAGTGGATGGGCCTCTATTTCTTGGTGAGCATGAAAGGTCAGGGTCATCTGATGATCGTTTTGATGTGTTTTGTGCTTCAAATTATTCCTTCGTGTAGATGGCTCTTTGTGTTGATATTACATTTGGGCAAATACAAACTCCTATAGTTTTTATTTCATCACATGGCATGTGCCCACATAGATGTCTTCTCACATGGGTATATGAACCTGTGTATGTCTTGTTACAATGGGGGCAAACAAATTTGGTGGTTCCACCCCCTCTAGTTCCTGCCTACCTTGTGACATATTTCCACAAGGGTGTGGGGTCCTCTTTGGTTTTCTTTTGGATTTCCCTCTCCTCTTCTACCTCCTCTTCCTCCTCTCCATGGTATGTGCCACTTCCGACTTCTTCATCCTCTTCCTCATTCCTCCTGTGGTTTCCAACCACCACCATCAAAATAACAAATGGAACCAACAAATAAACCATAATGATAAACCCATCATCGTGGTTGATGCCAAATGAAAGTAGAGATTTAACCTGTTGCCTGCAATAGAATGAAGGAGGAACTAGAGATTTAAGTTTTTAACAATGTACATTCTAGTCGCTAGAATCCTAGATTTAAGTTTTTAACAATTTACAAACTTACAAAGAACTTAGAAGGTTGCAGTCTTGTAGAACCTACCTCTTTGGCTCTCACTCTCCAATGGTGGCAAGCTGCAACTTTCTCCTCTCCTCTCCTCTCCTCTCCTCTTCTCTTCTTATTTTCTTCTCCTCTTCTCCTTTCTTCTCTTGAAATGTGACAATGAGGTAGGAGGAGAGGGATTTATCCCCCAAAGCCCTCCTCCTTCCCTCCAAAACCCCTTCTCCTCTCTTCTGTGGGCGTGGGCAGCAAGTGGGAAATGTTAAAAGGAGGAAGCGTGAAGGGAAGCATCGGCGAAGCATTGGGAGAGTACGCAGGAGTGAAGAGGAAGCATCCTGGGAGCGAGGCGGGAGCAAAGGGAAGCAAACGCTTCCTAGTTTGATAGTGAGCGAATTTTTTTAGGAGGAAGCGCGCTTCGCCAAACGCTTCAGATCAAGAGCCACTGCGGAAGCGCACTTCGCCTTATCTCCCACAGTGCTTCGGTCCGAAACCTTTCCTGAAATTTAATCCCTTTCTGCTTTTGTAATTCTTTAAATTGGTACTAAGTTTCCAAACTTGAATTTCCATGTTTTCAAAAAAAATTCAAAGAGGAACCACCATGCTTGTTGCTTCTCTACTCTTATTACAATGACCTTCTCAAGTGGTGACTCAATATCCCCTACTGCTTGTTGCCCCCAAAATTGAAACCAAGCAATACCCTATATCCATCATAACCCTAAATTGCCTTCACAAACTGCTGTAAAAGAACATGCATGGTCAAAGTAGGGTGTTTTTCAAACATCCTATATCCATCAGAACCCTAAATTTTACAAGCACTAATAAAACCCAAATGTGAAGTTCAAACTTTTTTACGATACAAAAACTTAAAGAAAAGTACAATTACAATATGATGCTTTTATGCCAAGCTAAATCCATACTAACCCTAAATCCATGGAATAACAACCAGGATTAAATCAAACTTGAAGAAAGGTGCACCTCATAAGATTTGATGTCTTTTTGCTTGATAAATCCAAGTTAAAATAAATATATACTGATTTTAGTTCCACGGGCTACGGGCTAGGCATTGATCATTCAAAGCATAGGTCCCAAGTTTTCCAAAAGCCCTACGCACTTTAAGTGGGTTATTCGAGCAAACAAGAGCAAACGTGCTACACTCGACTCCTATTAACTCAATTTATAGCATGTAAATTTACTTCAACAAAATCACTAACTCTGACAGGAAGAACAAGAGAAACACGTACACAAGGAGAAGCAGAGAACTTGAAAAAAAAACAGTATGCAGAGAACTTGAAAAAAAACAGTATGTAGAGCACGGCCACAACTTCTGGGTTATCCCTTATATATCCAGGAATCAAAATTTCAAGCTTATATCTTTCCCTTCCAATCACTTATCAAAAAATTTCCCAGCCTGAGCAAAGATCAAGTAACAACAATAAAAGCGCATTCATATATGCTTCAACAGTCTGTCATTCAAATATATTAACAATACGATGTGTTTTTTGTCCTAAAATCAGACAACACTGATGTTTACCGATAAAAAATATTTATCCAACTCTGATGTAGCAAATATGCTGTCATTAAAAAGCAGAGAACAGCAACAGAAATGTACTTACTGTATCAAAAACTTTCACAGCCTGAGCAAGTAACAACAATAAAAGCGCATTCATATATGCTTCAATTATCCCATTTTCCAATTTCCAAAAAATTTGTTGGTGCACATCGAGATTTTGCAACCTAAATTTGCGTTGAATTTACGACAATGAAAATATTCAAACATATACATTTATGTTTTATGTCATCCATGTTCCAATTAGCATCATAATTTATCATATTGGCATCATTTTAGTGTCAATCAGAACTGTAGTGAGCCCCAAGGGTTAGCTCAATTGGTAAGACGTACGCACACTCTCTCGGTTCGGGGGGAGGTCACGGGTTCGAGCCTTGAGTCCTCTGGGGTTAGGCCTTCTGCTAGGATGGCCGGCGGTTTACCACCTCTACCATCCACGAATGTGGGGAAGTATTGCTGGGTTTCCCGTGGATCTTTCCATCTGAAAAAAATCAGAACTGTAATGCGTCATGGGAGTTATCCTTGTGTCTAATTGCATCAAATTCGTGTTTCACATATAAAATATATGGCATTGTATCAACATAATAATATTATATTCTATAAAAAACTATATGTCGTAATACTGTTGTCGTATATTCACACAATTCCAATGTCATTCTTCTATGGATTTCCAACTTATTATGGTACAAGACTATAGTATGCAAAACCATGCAAGGAATCATATGACATTGGAGGAAGCTCGGGAACTTTTTAGAACTTTCCTTTTTTTGCCGATGGGTATTGATGCTGGATTGAAATACTTAAGATTCTGCCTAAAACCAAACAACTACCTTAAACATGACTGAAATTGGCTCATTGAAAAATTGGAAAAAAGACTGAAACTTTGGAGTCATAAGTGGTTATCCTGAGTTGGGCGTCTGGTCCTGGTGAAATATGTGTTAGAAGCTATTCCAGTCTACTAGATGTCCCTTGCCTGGATTCTTATAGGCATATTGGAAAAGGCAAGGAGAATCTGCTTTAAATTTTTGTGGAGTGGCAAAAAGGAGGCTCTGGTGACTCCTTGGGTTCGTTGGGAAAGGATTGTGGTTCCAAAAGTTCTGGGAGGTTGGGGTCTTAAGAACATTTTTCTATTTGCAAGGGCTCTTGCGGCTAAGGGGGGTTGGAGACTTATCGACTCGGGAAAAATTTGAGCCCATGTCATGATTCAAAAGTATCTAGAACCAAACTCTGTTGAAGATTGGATTCAAAGTCCTAGGAAATCTCATGTAGGTGGATCTGTCATTTGGAAAGCAGTGGTGAAATCATTTGATATCATTGGTACAAACCTTGCTTGGAATGTTGGAAATGGTCAGCGTGTTCGGATTGGGATAGAACCTTGGGTTGGATGTAATCAAAACCATATTCTCCCAGATAGAACAGTGGAGGCTCTGAGGGAACGAGATATCATATATCTTTCACAACTTGCTATTCCTAGCCAGGGGCATCATTGGTTTCAGTTCTAGTTGCCGACAACGACTTTTGGTTTAGATTTTCTAGATGAAAGGGAGTTGTCCCTCTATATTGGTGATTTGAATCGAGCTCTAATACAGCTCAGAGACAGAATGGACGAATATGTTTGGGATGTGGATCCAAGGGGTGTCTATACTCCAAAGGGTGGTTATCTTAAATTAAGTGTTGATATTCTTCTTAGAGATACAGTCTGGTGGTGGAAGAAGCTGTGGAAGATCAATAGCCCACCAAAAACTAGACTCTTCCTTTGCTACATCTTGGAGAACAAGGTCCCTACTTGGGATAATCTATAGCACAGAAATTTACATGGGCCGTGGTGGTGCTTGCTATGCAAAGGTGAGGGTGAATTGGTTCTTCATCTTTTTTTACAATGTGCATATGCCAAATTGGTTTGGGAGGAGTGTGAGAGAACTCTATGGGCTCCCTGTGTGTGGGAGGGGGATTCCATATTACAAGCATGAAAAAACTGGAAGGCGGTGAACGGTACTATGCTGATGGAGGCATTGCCACTTTTGGTTCTCTTGGGTGTGTGGTTGGCACATAATAATCTATGTTTCCACTATAAATCCTGCACGCCGGCTATAACTGCTAGTAATGCGTGTGGCTTTCTTAATGCTTATCCACAACATATCAAATCAAATAGACAGAGGGAAGTGCTTGTTGTGGATTTAGATAGGTTGAAGTCGTGGGGATTTTTCGATGGAGCGGCACAGAATGATGTTTGTGGGGGTTGTGCACTTTTATATCTATCAAAGACTCATTTCTTTTAGATAACAGCTGGGTTAGGGGAAGGCAGCAATAAATTTGCTGAAATTATGAGCCTAAAACTCCTGTTGGTCCTTGTAGTAGAGAAGGGTGTTAAAACTCTAAATTTCATGGGAGATTCATCAAATGTTATTAATTGGACTGATGGGACACAACTTTGCAAAAATATCAAACTTGAGAACATCCTACGATCAGGTAGGGAGGTTTTGAACATGTTCAATGATTTTTATTGTCGCCACATTTACAGGGAAAACAATAGGGAAGCAGACTTCGCTTCGAAGGCGGGCTTGCCTCTAGCCATGGGTCAGTGGAAGGTAAAAGAGCACAAGGATGGAAACATTCATGAATACTATCATAGACCTTTTATAGAATGAACTTATTTTTGTTTTTTGTTTTCATCATACACAATATCAATGCAACTATTTACTCAGTTTATATTTGCTTATATTACAGAACCATATGGTTTTGCACTACAAGACTAAACTTTGACAGTCCGATATTACTTGGAATACTGCTTTATGGGGTTATATGGTTTAGACTGTTTTTTGACATACTTTTTCTGCCATGAAGGTTTGATGAAAACTTTTATGGGTGGGATCTTTGATGGCTTGATTATGTGTTACAACACAGAAGCTTGATGCTAAACTTGAAATACACTTATTGACAAGTGTATCTGCAGAATGTAATTTTGTTTGAAGAAATAAAGTTACGCCTTTTTTCCAGGAAAAAAAATTGACCACCATGAAAGGAATGATAAAAGCTAATGTGAAGTAAGGTAATTGTGAAGGGAACAATATAGAACAATAAGTTGCAAACACATATTTTTTTTTTACGAAAGCATACACCCTCCTTGAAACCCATCTCTTCTCTTCAAATTTAGGGTAATACACTACACTTAAAGAAAAAACATCATCGTCCATGTTGTTTCTGTCCAACAACATGTCATCTACATAAAAAATTACATACATAAAGTAATCACCGACTTTCTTGGTCTACACATAGTGATAAACTTGACTTCTCACAAAACCCAGGTGGTGGATATACATATCAAACTTCTGGTACCACATCCTAGGTGACTACTTTAAACCATATAATGACTTCTTGAGCTTGTAGACAAGCTCTTTTTCCCCATTCACTATGAATCTTTCAAGTTGCTTCTTATAAATTTATTCTTTAATATCACCATGGAAAAATTTTGTATTCACATCCCTCTGTTATGTTTCAATATCAAATGTTGTAGCTAAAGACCTTGAATACCCTTACGGAAGTTAATTTTGCAACAAGAGAAAATATCTCACCAAGTCAACTCCCTCGACTTGGGCATATCCCTTTGCTACTAGTCGAGCCTTGTACTTCTTGACCTAACCTATCATGTTCAACTTTTTATTGAACATCCACTTACTTCCAATGGGTTTCCTTCCATTTGGTAATGCAACCAGATACCATGTTACATTCTTTTGTGAGGTCTCCATTTCTTCTTCTATGGCATGTTTCCAGAGTTTAACCTCTTTCAAGTTGATTACTTATGTTTGGCAACCTAGGATCCTCTTCTATGGTATTCAATGCAAAAACATAGCATTAATATGGTGTAGTGTACCTTTCAGGTTGTATCTTTGCTCGACCAGACCTCCTGATGACCAAAGTTTGTTGTTCCACCTTTTTGTCAGATTCAGTCGACTCATTTGAATCATGACTTTCAGTGTTCCATTTTAAGTCTAGATATTTTGGTTCCTTTTATATTTTATCCTCTTCAATCTTGGAAGTACCTTCGAATTCTATAAAAATCATATATCTACTGCAATTTTTCTTCCTTGTGACCGCATTCAACAACTTATACCCTTTCACTCCATCTTTGCACCCGATGAAGATGCATTTCTCATACCTGCTATCAAGTTTTTTTTAATCTTTGGATACATGCACAAAGGAATCACACCCAAAGACTTTGAGATGTGAAAAAAGAGGGATTTTTCCTAGTCCATGCCTCATATGGAGTCTTGTCGACCAGATCCATCAACAACGAACTATTCACCAAGTAACATGTTGTGTCAAATGCCTCTGACCAGAATTTGTGTGCAATACCTACACCACTAAGCATGATCCTTGTTTTTTTCCATTATCATTTTATTCACTCTTTCAGCAACTCTGTTCATTTGAGGCATGTATGGATTTGTGTTTTCTTGAGCTATATCGTGCTATCTACGGAACTAGTCGAACCCTGTACTATAGAATTCTCCTCCATTATCAATTTTTAGCATCTTGATCTTTATTCTAGTCTGATTTTCTACAAGAGATTTAAAACCTTGGAATATTTCGAAAACCTCAGATTTATTCCTCAAAAAATACAACCATGTAATTGTGGAGAAATCTTCTAAGAAAGAGACATAATACTAGGAACCTCTTAGTGAATTGACTAGTACTAGTCTAAACACCAATATTTATTAACTATAGTATTTCCTTGGCCCTTGTGGCCCTCTATGGGAAGGTTACACGAATCTGTTAACCATAAATACAATGTTCACATAAGTCTACTTCTAAAGTAAAATCACGGATACCTTTGAACATACATCTGTTGTGCATAACACGAAGACCTTTCTCACCAATGTGTTCCATTCATTGATTCCATAACATGGTCAAGTTGACTAAACAATAAGATATGATATTGGATTCAAGAAAGACTATAATTAAATGTCTATTGGTATTTGTTCTTCCCAATATATTTTACATTGTTCTAGTATGGACTCCTCTCATTAATACCATCGCTCCTCGCACAGTTTTCAACAAAACTTTCAATACAAACTGCACACCTACATTTCCTATCTTGCTTACATATCATATTTCAATTCAAACCTAGAATATGCAGCACCCGTAGAAGAGTTCATATCCTTCCACTTTCAGTATTAGTTGAACTTTACCTCATCCAATAATCTTGGTCAGTGAATCATCCTCTTAGAAGAACATCACCACCATCATATTTCTCATATTCATAGAGCCACTCTATGTGTGGTGTCATATCATACAATGCACCAGAGTTGATCGAATAAGAGTCATGATCTGACTATGTACTTGTCAAGGCCAAATACACATCCATTTTCTCTTTAGTCGAAGGCTTACCTTTATTCGAATATGCTTTCTCGTATCCTTTTCTCTTCTTGACTCCCGCTGACTTATAATATTTCTACATTTCCAGCATCTTCTTGTCGTTAATCCAAGGGATTTAGATCTATTCTTATATGTACCCTTCAACTTTGATTTTCTACAGGAGTGTTCAACTTTTCAATATGGAGACAACCAAGAAATGGATAGATATGTCCAATGAGAAGCATAAAAAAACAAAATACAATAGTTACAAAATGCACTTTCTTGTGCAATGCTCCTTCAATAATTACATCATATATGGCCTATAAGGCACACAAACACATGGTTGGAGTAGATTTATAAAATGTGTGAAAACAAGACATTAATATATAAGATATATTACTTATATTTAAATTATAAAAAATTATATATTCCTAAAAGTGTAAGATTATCTAATGATTTTAATATATAATTTTCATTATTGAATGTACTAACACAATGTACAATAAGAATGTATGATCATTTTATGAGTGAAGAGTGTAGATTGTGATGAAAAAACATGTTATCTTGGAGTGTTCGCTAGATTTCATCAAACAAGTTGTACAAGTTCAAGAGATATAAAACCAATTGAAAGAAAACTTGACTGTGTTGGCAGTGTTCATGAGATTGCTAAATTGCACCTTGGGTCAATTAAATGTGTGATTTTCGAATGAAAATGGTTTGATATTTGTTATGTACTTGTTAATTGCAGTCTCAATATTAAATTACATGTTGTTGACATAGAGAATTGTCGACAACAAAAGTTGCATAGTATGTGTTTCTAGAACAAGGCTACATATAAGCTTTCTTTTATGGAAAAAATATCATGAATAAAGTGGATGGTTTGTTATTCCTTGTACACTTGGAGGAAAATAGTTTTTTGTTAAACTACATATTGCAATCGTTGCACAAGAAAGACGGGATACAAAATTTAATTTATATGGGTTTTTATACTCTTCTTTTTTTCAATTTTTTATTATTATGTTATTTTACTTTTCACATACTTTTACTTATATTAAAAACAATGTCAGACATAGTTACTCATTTACCTGGAATATTAAGAAACATTCCTTGCATATGTAAACGTTTAATACAAAATACATAAACAATGTGTGTTTTGTTATTAGTCCCTATCTTCAGGCTAGTAGGGACTCTAGTAATGGGCTTGTCATTTTTCTATTAGAATGGCACACAAATCAAAATATTTAATCCTAATTTTTCATTGTGCATTGTTTTCTCAATCTATCATACGACGAAGTCGTTTTATTAATCAATCAAAGAATTTGATCTCTTATTTGGCCTCATCCCAAGGAAAAAACAAAGAAGCGCACTATTTTTCTTATGTTTTTAGCAATTGCAGATTCGAAATACCATGAAGTAGTTCTAAGAGTACATTAATGCTACCATTAGTTTGCTAGCATTAATTGTTAGCACCATTTCCACCACCCTTGATCTTCATTGTTCTATCCACCACCTTGAAGCTATCATTGGTTTGTCCACCGACTTGATATTAACTACCTTCTACTTTTCCTTTGTCACCTTCTATTTATACCTTTGCATCATTTATATCGCTGCCTTTGTTATTTCCTCTCTAGTTGATATTGTTGCTACTACTCCAACGAATCGATCAACAACTAGTTCAGAATGACTAGTCCAATTCCTGAATAATCAAAAGGAGAATTATCATTCCAGATACTTTCTATGGAACAATTATTGGTACAAGTTCATCTATGAAATTATTGTAATGTCAAAATATTGTAACAAGGATTCCTACTCTAAATCCTAATCTAGTTCTAATATGAAAAATATTTGCCACATAAAGAAATATAAAAAATAGCAATACTTTCTTGTAATTTTTCTTTTGGTATTGTATTTTTGCTTGGTATTACACTTGCAACGGAATCCAAATTTTGAACCTCCTATGTCGACACCCCAGACTAGTCTCAGTGTTCCTCCTAAACTTGGTCCTGGTGATTCCCTTTCTTACCTTACAACTTTATATTCCTGTAACTTTTCACTTTACAACATACTTAACCTGTCTTCTCTCTATCTTCAATTGGAATTTTATGATGAGATCTGTAGGAAATTTAAATGTAAACTTTTCTATATGTTCTAAAACATCAAACCAGAAACCATGGAAATGAATAACAATTGCAAGGGAAAATAACTATAATGTTTTGAATTGGCAGAGATTTAATGTTTTGGAAAATTAAAACCCTATTACCTAGCCTGATATATGCATAACCCCTGGTTATTTTTCTTATTTTACAAAAAAAATCTTTCTTAATACCTTAGCCTTTGGTGGTGTTGAAACTCCTCCTAGCTTTGCCACCGAAACTTATGTTGCATCACCAATAATAAAACAAGCAGCTTCAATAGAAACAAAGGGAACATCAATGTAACACACCCATGCATTACATAGCTACACAGATAATAATATGTAGCTAAAAGCACACATAAAGTGCTACAAAGGATCTATAACCAATCTATAATACCTAAGCATGTTACATGCCAGTAAACATAATTTCTTTCTTAAAAGGGAATGGAGTCTCTTATGATTCTCAGCAATAGAAACTTATAAATTACTAGATTGGAATTACATGAAAATTAGGTTGAAATTATTTAAACAAATAAAAATGAGCACCATTCAACTCACCATTGCGAAAGCGTAGTTAAATATAGGTTAAATTTCTTAGTTATTGATTAAATTTAGATAATTAGTTAATTAATTAACATAATAAATTAGTCCCGACGGTTATTATAGCCTTCCCAACTTAACCATACCTTCTCAACATTTTTGACATCAAGAGTTGGATATCGGAACCACATAGCGGGTCCCTAATGAAACAACCATGATATGCCCTCCCCGGCGTATGAATTCTGAGTTACCCAATGTCATCCCGTCGAGTTACCTGACGTTGGCACATTAGACCTCGGAAGTCGACACTGGTTGATCAAAAATTTATCAATGACCCTTTTGATGCCTACATCGATGTTTCCACCTTGGCATTGTAACTTCGACAATTCACATGTACTGGTCATTATCACCCTTCTACTCAGAAGTTAGAAATTGGAATGCAACCACAACTCCATAAGGAAACCACAAGGCAACCCCCGATTCCAATGTCGATACCTCAATGTCAGCACCCTGACATCAGCACTGATACTTCGACAAAGGAAACTCATGATTTCTTTTCTAACTTAAAGTTTAACACTTATCCATTTTAAGAAAACGAATAAGGCATGGCCTTAGTCTGAAACTCAAAGCGATTTCTTCCTTAACTCGGCCTCGAAATATTAAATGTTTTATGCACAAATGCAAGCTTCATATATTCATTCCATTGCTTTTAACAACTGTAAACTGTAATAATTTTTTAGAGAAGGATTACTTTTATATTAAGGAATGGACCCATCTGGTTCAACTGCATAATTCAACTATCCCACTTAAACTTCCCTCTAATCCCCCTTTCAACCTCTGGTGAATACGTAGGTCCTCGATGTTTTCAAAGTACCACCTCATCACAGTCAATAGTGTATTTTTAATATTAATTATTGCAAAATACAATGTGTTCAACCTTTCAGGAATTCATATTCAGTTTTCTATATAATACATCATCACACTAGGGGTTCAATCGAGGGGTGTTACAATCAATGCCCATTTTGCATCCTATTTATTCACCACCAACGGATCAATACCCAATCATTGGCACAATAGATCATGATTGAATTAAATATAGTAGATACAATTTCATCTAGCTATTGCTTCTTCCCACCAATAGCATGAAAACGTCGACCATATGAGCCAAGAGTAGGGATGCAAAAGTCAGTGGAAAACAAGTATTGTTCATCCTTGTCTACTAATGTCTAATTCCTCATTGGCCTTGAAATCCACATCCCCACTCTTGGTATATGAATTTTCTCTCCCATGCTATGAATCTCATGATATTTTTTTCATTTGAAACTCCATCCTCATTCTCAAATTCAACATTTGATTCATCCTAGAAATCTTCAGAAGAAATTTAGTTATACAATGATTTGTTTGTCTTTACAGAAAGATTGCCACCTTATGTTTACAGGGCCACTATTTAATAAGGGTGGAGCTAGTGGCTCCATGATGCCTTGGCTTCTCCTAGGGATTTCAGGGATTCTGCATACATTCACCCATCTGGAGACTTTGGAAAATCCATGAAATCCTGAGAGACTATTTACAGGTGTTTTGCTTCTCAATGAACTCCTCCAAAAAGAAATAGACTTTTAATGAGAGCATTAGTCTTCCATATTCACTACCTCCTACTTGATTAACAACCAATTATTTTGTCGATAAACCTGTAGGATGCATTCACGGTTACCATATCATACTAGAAGGAAAAAAACATTGAAAGACTAACACATGTGGGTTGGTAACCCGAGATAGCACATAGGCCTCAACTCCCAAAGTAAAGACCCTTCCATCTATCCTAAAAATGACATGTTACAAAGAGGTTTAAAAATGACATTTTACGAAGAGAAACCTCATATGAGCATTCAAATCTAATGAGAAAAATATAGATTACAACTAATACAAACCGCAACTGCATGTCCTAACTTAATGAGGAAAAGATTATGCATGTGCAATGAGAACATGACCATTTGTTGGAATTTCATGCATAAATGATCTAAATACACATCATTTGAATAATTGACAATTGGTACCCTTGAACCATATGGCGCTTATTTGAGCATTCCCTATTTCAATTATAAATATTACAAGTCCTTAACATAAAGTGCATCTCCTTCAAGAAGTATTCAAGGACGAGTTCCTCAGTTATGCCTCATGGCAACATGCCATCAAGCTTTGACCACCAAATTTATCCTTGTTAACCACTATCTTAAATGATAACTTACATCATGTGATATGCTACATGTTAACTTTCAAATAAAACAAGATTCACCAAGGGTTGAAGCTTATGTCATAAGCATAGAGTATGGAAAAGCAATATCGTCATTGATATTGATTCAATGTTTTCCATGAGTTATATATGATTCCAATCTTGAATTTTCATTTCTCATAATTAAGTCTTACGAGACTTGGTCTTGTTTAAGTACAACAAATTTCACAAGAATAAAATGTGAAACCTATGTCCTTATGATGTTGCGGATCTTACAGTTGGCGCAACTTGAGTTGCAAGCCTTCACTTTTACAACCATAAATTTTACTATCTCCTCCTTTGAAATATGGGGTTCAAAAGCTAGGAATGACCCCTTGGCTTCCTACTTCTCTTCGCTGATTTCTAGCAATAATTCGGTTGATCTGTGCATGAACTGTCCTGGCACACTAAGTTCTTTGATGCTTATGCTTCAACAAGAAGGAACTCCAATGTTATCTGGTCCCTCAAGGATACAAATGGTAACCTGGTATCTAATGATGTGTCCCATAAGAAGCTGGGAAAACAACATTTCAGTGATTTATTTATGGATGATAAGTCTTCAAATATTGCTGATCAACTTAAGGTAATTAGGTTGTTTCCGACATTTACTCAGGAAGAGGAGGTGAACAGTTTTTTAGAGCCTGTTACCCTTCAGGAAGTAGAAGCTGTACTTAAGGGCTTCAAGAAAGATAAAAGTCCCAGGCGTGATGGTTGGCCGGTCGAGTTCTTCCTGGCATTTTTTGACCTAATTGGTGAGGAGCTTACCCCTGCAGCAGAGCAAGCAAGAGTAGAAGGGTTCGTCCTTGGTTCCATAAACTCCACTTTTTTTACTCTGATTCCTAAGTGTGAAAATCCCTCCACCTTTGTTGACTTTCACCCTATCTCCTTATGTAACCTTGTTTATAAGGTCATCTCTAAAATTTTTGCGATTCGCCTTAAACCTATACTGAATAGGGCCATCTCCTCACAAAAATTTGGATTTTTAAAGGACCGTTAGATCACTGAACCTGTAGGCATTACCCAAGAAGTTCTACACTCTATCAAAGCTAAGAAATCAAATGTCCTAGTACTGAAGATGGATTTAGTCAAAGCCTTTGATAGAGTCAATTGGACCTTTCTGAGACTCTTGCTCCTATAGATAGGTATCCCTTTGATTGGTGTGAACTGGATCATGGGATGTGTCACTAACTCTTGTTTTGTAGTCTTAGTAAATGGGACTCCCTCGAATTTTTTCCCTACCTTAAGGGGAATTTGGCAGGGATGTCCCCTATCGCCCCTATTATTCATTTTTATTATTGAGAGCCTCAACATAATCATTATAGATGCACAGCAAAAAGGATTTATTAAAGGTTTCCAGTTCTCTCCTAGCCTGTCAATAACTCACTTGTTATTTGTTGATGATGTAATTCTTTTTGGGATTGGAACTATCCAAGAATGGGGGGAATACAAAGAAGTACTGGACTTATTCTGTTAAGCCATAGGTATGACTGTCAGTATGGAAAAATCTTCTTTTATGTACCATAATGTGGATGAAGAGACTAGAAGGAAAATCTCTCAGTTTCTCCCATACAACATGGCTCCTATCTACTCAAGGTTTAAATACCCGGGACATCATCTAAAACTTTGGGATATCGGGTATCTGATTGGCGATGGATGGTGGTGATGTTTGAAAATAAGATAAAAAAACTAGACTTTTAGATTTCTCACTCTTGGTGGGAGATTAATTCTCATCAAATCTGTTCTTACTGGGCTTGGGGTGTACTGAATGCCCTGAGGTGTTTAATTTTTAACTTCCTGTGGGGAAAAATAGATGGTCATCATCAATTTCACTTGACAAATTGGAAATCGATTTCTGCTCCTGTTGAATATGGTGGTTGGGACATTAAGAACCTAGAGTGGTTTGGGATCTCTCTTAGACTGAAGAGTTTGTGGCAAGTGTTGAAGGGTAATGGTGTCTGGAGCCAAATCATTACTCATAAATATTTAAAGGATAGAACCTTGGAGGATTGGATCCGTGCCTGGAAGTTCACTGTTAATGGTACCTCATATTTTTGGAATGGGTTTGTTAGAATTTTGGCTTGGATTACTTGTAAGATTGGCTAAAAGGTGGGTGATGGAATGAAAATTCACCTCAATGTTGATCCGATAGCAGGTTTGGAGACTTCATACATACTCTCGGTGGACCTCAGAGAATACCTAGCTGACTATGGGATTTCGTGCCTGGCCTAGGCACATAAACTGGAGGAACTCTCTGTAGGTTATAACGGCTGGTTATCAATTTCTGATCTTGACCTGGGAGGAGAATGGGAGGATCGGTTGGACATCCCTTGTCAAAGGTCTCTCTCATGGTGGAATAAAGATCAAGGATGTCGAGGACTCTCTTCTCTGGTTGTATGATAAGGATTCTGGCAAAGTTTCGGCAAAAAAAACATATGAACTTATAATATCGGATTATTTGCCTCCACCTTCAGATTGTATTATCTCACAGGTTTGGAACTTCAACATTCCACAAAAACTGAAGTGCTTCACTTGGTTGGCATACTATAAGAAAATCAATACTTGGGATAATCTCTGCAATAGGGGCTGGCTCGGTCCAAACAGGTGTTGCCTCTGTAAGAAAGAAGCCAAATCAATTGACCATTTGTTTGTAGGTTGCTCCTTTGCTCTTGAGGTATTGCATTGCTTGGATAGTTTGGCTGATATTCGGGTGGATTGGTCAGAACCGACCCTTACAGGGAACCTTATCAGCTGGTTTGAAAAGGACAGGAAGCTCTCGTATTTGCCTATTTTTTTCATCTGGAATCTTTGGAAAACCAAGAAAATCCATATTTTTTTAGAACAAAGAGCCAAATATAACCAGTCTCTATCATAAGTTTTTGTTTGAAGACTCATCTCATCAGGTGCCCCAAGTTAAAAGGCCAAAAGCCAGGAATATTGGGGATTCTCCATTAAAATACTTTCCCATGGATTTCTTTGATGGAGCTGCGGCGAATTTTGAAGGTGGGGCGGGTGTATGTATTTGGATTAATGAACAACATTTCCTTGAAATTAAATTAGGATGCGGTCTCAGCACTAATACAAGAGCCAAACTATTGGCACTCTGGGCTTTACTTTCCATCGCCAAAGATATTGGATTTCCATATCTACATATCTTTGGTGACTCCTCTCTGATCATAAATTGGGCAAAGGAAGAATCCACTCTTGCTATAGTGAACCTAGAAGCTTGGTGCAACAACACCAAAAAGTTGTTTTCTTTGTTCACTTCCGTGGATTTTAGCCATGTTTATAGGGAATATAATATGAGGGGTGATTCATTATCCAAGGATGGACTTCTTATGGCTCCTAGCCATATTACCTTTATGGAAATTTGTAAAGGTGATCTATGAGGGGAAGTTAATCTCCAGCTGTTTTGAGAGCTTGCTATGATGTGATTAAGGCCTATTTTTTGAAGTTAAGCCCCCGAGGGTGCTGGTTTTGCAGAATATGTTCATCAAGCTTATCCCTAGTCAATTTGAGAGGACTCAAGCCTGTCTTGGATAATGCCTCAGGCTCATATTATCTTCTTTAGAGAATTTTTTTGGCTGATCATATATACAGATTGTATTATGAGAGGAACTCTTTCGGTACATTAAGCCCAGGTGGGAACAATAGCTGGCTCAATATATGCTCCTCCTGCTATATTATAGATGCTGATGTATCCTAGTTTGTGGTTAGAACTACTTGATTGGTCTTGTCGACTTGATGATGTAACCAATTACCTTTGATTCAATAGAATATCAAGGAATGTTTTTTTCGTCTGAAAAAAAAAAAACCATAATATTAGATCTATTAAAATGAAATTTGTATTCAATATTTTTTCATGTAGTATGTTTGTCACCTACCACATAGGAATGTAAATGTTGTTAAAATTATCAGTAGCATCCACAAATTGTGGAACTAGCAAGCTTTGAAACACTATCGAACATTATGGCAATTAGTCTATTGTGAGTTCTAGTGCCAAACCCTTATAGTGAATTTTTTAAGTTAGGTCACCCATTATTGATAAGATCACCAATGAAAATCAATTTTAATATTAAAAGGATTTGAATCGACGTGGAGAATTCAACTCACAAGCAATACCCAAAGACTAGAGAATCAGTAATCATTCTTTAGTCATTACCTCAAAAATTATCAATCGATGTTGGTTTTTCTTTTACTCGATCAACTAGGTGTTATGCTTCTTACTATGCTCTAGTCCTGTCTATCTAAACATAATGCAGGGGTTAGTTGCTTTGCAACCACCCTTGTTTGATATACAAGAATGTGTATGGATTTATTATTCAATTTTGATGAGCCAACCTTATTATGCGTATTATGCTAATGTGCCTACCTTTGTATAACACTTAATTACATTGTATTTGTTTCTAATTTAGGTTAAAGTAGACTTATTCAGATCCCCTTAGGGATAGTCTCCTACCTCTTGGATGGTGTATAAGTACACCACTCCTCATTTGTATTATTTATATTATTTCTTAATCGTATTCTTAAGGGTACCTTATCTATATTGCACTCTCTTTGGTTGTTATAGATATTTGGTTATGGTTGTTGTATCTATGTATTTGGTGCACTTACGATTATGGCTATGGATATCCTTTTATATGTCTTCTTGTGCTCTCTCTCTCATGTGCACACACCAGTGCCCTATTTATAACACACTAGTGCTAATATTTTGCTTTTTTATCGTTCACTAAATTAGGATTTTATTATCTTGTGAATCTCAACTTTTTTAAGGACATTGCCTTCTTTAGGGTTTACACCCTCGTCTAAGACCAACAAAGTAGTGTTCATTTACATTTTCCACTAAACCATATTGTAGATTTACTGAAGTGTATTGCATAATTTTTTAAAGAGCCTAGTTCTTAATTGTTGAGTCTATAAAGACGATTTAACCCCTATGGATGTAAAATGGTTATTTCCCTATTTGAATCGAAAAAATTATCATGTTTTTCAAGACTTCTTCAAAGGAAATACATATGGATGTCCATGGTCAAAATACCTCTCCCTCCTACAATTAATGACAACAATGATATCATACATTTGAAGGATGAATATCTCAACCTCATCACCCTATATGTTAAGTTGAAGGTGCTTTATCACACAAAATATTATAGAAGTGCAAAAGAAATCTAAGATAACTTCCAAAAATCCTTTGAGATGGTGAATATTACTCAATTAATAGACTTGAAACTAGGTTTTCAAACCTCAAAATGGGTGAATAGGATAGTGTTAAGGAGCTAATGCAAGGTTCAAGAGTATGAAGGATACTATCATCACTTTTGATGGCAAGGAAAAGTCAAAACCAAAATTTGTGAATAGTGTTATGAATATTCTTTCTCAAACAAAACCCTTTGCCATTATTTTTTATAGAATTTATGTGTTTGTAAAAGGATATATAACTCCCTACCTAGAGGATGTATTTTCTAATCTAATCTAACATCAAGTAACTTTGAGGAATATGGGAGAATTTACCCCTTTAGTTCAGGCCCATCTGACGGCTACCTCAACCCCTTGTAAGCATGAGGTTAAGGGGGAGAACTAAATATCCTCTAAGACGAAGAAACATATATGCACGTATTTTCATAAGGAGGTTCATGGCTTCAATTTATGTAATGCCCCTACTTGGGATTTTGGAGAAAAGTACAAATTGAGAAAATTCAAGCTTAACTAGTCATGACTCTAGAGGGTTCCAACTTTTACCAAATGGTCCCGAATTTGAAAGGAAATGGTATGGTGAGTCTTAAAACATCCCAGAATGGTATATGGACACTTTGTATCATACTTTAGGCCTCTACATATTCGATTGGAGCTAAAGAAAAACAATACAATTTTAATAGGAAATTGTGATCCAGTCCCCCAGGGGTGAAGGCCAAATGAGCTCTCCAACTCAAGTACGACCCTCCCAAATTTCAGAAAAGAGTATGGGGAATGATATAATACCTAATGGAATATAATTACTCATGTTTATTAGTTCTGCAAACTAGTTATAGAGTTCCACATTTGTTTGATAACTTTCAGTGAAATTGCTTATAGAGAAATTGCATAACTAGCTCGATTTTGACATATGAAAGGCAGAGTTAAAGGTTCAGATCAGGATGTGGCATATAACTAGTTATAGAGTTCCACATTTGTTTGATAACTTTCAGTGAAATTGCTTATAGAGAAATTGCATAACTAGCTCGATTTTGACATATGAAAGGCAGAGTTAAAGGTTAAGATCAAGATGTGGCATATAGATAACATATACATAATAAAAGTTGCTTCCCCAACAGTACTAAATGCCAGAGAAATCCCTTCATACAAGTATTGTATACAACTCATTCAGTATGGGAGTCAAATACATGAAAACTAGTGAATTAGTAGCATGGAATTGCAAGAGTTTCACATNGCATACAGAGATGAAATTACAGAGTAAAACATCATATATGGTTGTCACAACATAAATCCCATAGAATGTCCCTCATACAAATCTGATATAAAACTATTTCAGGATTGAAGCCAAAATCCATGAAAACTAGTGATACAATAGCATGATAATGAAAGTTTTTCACACAGGAGTGTTAGATTTTATCATTCAAGCTAGCATTATGTTAGGATCTTTAACTAAGAGAATAACAAGTACAACAATCAAACACGAGACAATGAACACAGTGTTTTTCCTTGGGGAAACCATAAATAGAGAAAACCCTGCAACTTCTTCAGAGATATAATCAACACTAAAAGTAAAACCCCAAAACAGTAAGATAATCTCCCGACAGCAGTAACCTCTTTCTTCCTTGCCTCGGTGTATTCTTCTTCCTCAGCTATGCGCTACAACTGAGTGTGAGTGAGTGTGTGCTAAATAAAAAGGTTAGCTCTCTATTTATACTAATTCCCGACATGACTAAACCCTACTAGGGTTGACTTCTCTAGGAGAGTCTAATAACCCTAGTGCCCTGGAACTGCGGAGACTTTAACCTTTGATCAATAGAAGGGTTACCCACAATAACTTGACATGACTTGTTTATATTATAGAGCCTCCTAAAAAGAACATCGGGGCATGACATGACTCAAGTATATTACAAATACATCCCAAAATAAACATCGAGTTACAATACATAAAAAAATACAAGTGAATACATTCTGAAGTTACATATACATCAACAAGGAGTTTCTTGGATTTCGAGATGAATAGAATATGAGAATGAAAGTAAATATAATTACATAATATATGGCTTCCCAAACATCATCAAACTCATAAATTTCCTCATACAAATCTGATATAAAGCTACTTCAATATTGAAGCCAAAACCATGAAAACTAGTTATTCAAGAGCATGGAAATGCGAGCCTCTAACATATGTATTTTTGATAAATTACAACTTACAGATCATATGTACATGAGATTACAGATCCATACATCATATTTCACATCTTTGGCACTAAATATACTCAACAAAGCACAAGCACCACTCCAACAAGTGTGCCCTCAACATGAGACTGTGGGGGAATAGAGAAGAAGGAACGAGAGAATAGGGGAATAGATGAAAATTCAACTGTATGGACCTTCAACCTGAAACTAAAAATCCTTCATTAAGCTCCAATGAGAGGTATGAATGGCCTCTCCATCAACCAACTTGGAAAGGAATCCAACTCCCTCGAAATTGGTTCACAAGCAGGGATAGTGAACACTCCTCGCGCAATGGACAAGCAAAAGCTCTCCAAAATGCCAAAGAAAAATTAACAATTGATCAAAATATATTTTTATTCCTAATTAAATAATTTTATTAACTTCATGAGACCTCCTAAGGTCGAATTTACCTCCATGAGATTCCTCCAACTCATCTTAGTGGTTTAGTAACTCTCATGACACTTGTCTTCCTCTTCGTGCTCCAATTCTTTCCCCAATTGGAATGGCTTCCTGTAACTCCCTAATTCGACCTCTTGGTAGATATTTTTAGCCGTCATTTTAGATTTTTCATATGTCTGCAATCAGTTCTAAATGTGGCATACTTGTCATAGAATCTTTCACCATTTGTTGTCATAAAATGCATGGAATCTCCTTCCAAGTGGCACACCTTGTCTTCTAATCTTTTCCTCTTCCATGGGAATTACTATCCTTTACCTATTTGAATTCCTTATCTCATTATATGATATTTTACACCACATCACCCTCCAATAATGTTACATTACCCATGTGTCCAAATTTGGATGAAGATCATGCCAAGTGTGTGGCGAATCTAGTCATCCAAAGGCCCCACAAGCTTCCAAGTGTATTCATGAAACCATGCCACCATATTTAATTATCATTTATAATTTAAGTGATACATTTAAATGTGAATATGGTACACTAAAGTCCTTTTAGGTCCCATAGACCCTTATTACAAAATTTGTGTCTTTATCTCAACCTAGGGAACTAGTAGGTTGGTAAAACATTATTTACAAGTAGTCTTATTTGGAAATTATTTAACTGGGGACATGAGAGTCCTCTCCGCTCAAGATTTATTGTCCTCAATCCATTTCAAACATGGATTTTGAATAACCTTCTCTCCTTCCAAAACTTTGCTTCAAACCTTAGTTGCAATTTGAGTAGTGGCACTCATGTACTACAATTGTGTGTTTCCAAAAGTAAATATATTTGGATATTTGCATATCGATATATATTGTGATGTCACCACTAACACAAAAAGGATTAATCAAATCCATCAAAATAAAATTTTCAAAAATAATCTTTTACCTCCATCTTTTGGAAACTTTTCTTGAACTTTCATCCCTTTTTGCTTCTGTATAATTCTTTAAATTGGTACTAAGTTTCCAAACTTGAATTTCCATGTTTTCAAGAAAATTTCAAAGAGGAACCACCATGATTGTTGCTTCTCTACTCTTACTACAATCACCTTCTCAAGTGGTGACTCAATATCCCCTACTACTTGTTGCCCCCAAAATTGAAACCAAGCAATACCATATATCCATCATAACCCTAAATTGCCAACACAAACTGCTGTAAAAGAACATGCATGGTCAAAGTAGGGTGCTTTTCAAACAACCAATATCCATCATAACCCTAAATTTTCCAAGCACTAATAGGACCCAAATGTGAGGTTCAAAATTTTTTATGGTGCAAAAACTTAAAGAAAAGTACAATTACAATATGATGCTTTTATGCCGAGCTAAATCCATGCTAACCCTAAATCTATGGAATAACAACAAGGATTAAATCAAACTTGAAGAAAGGTGCAAATGATTTGACGTCTTAATGCTTGATAAATGCTTGATAAATCCAAGTTAAAAGAAATATATACTGATTTTATTTCCATGGGCTAGGCATTGATCATTCAAAGCATAGGTCCCAAGTTTTCCAAAAGCCCTACGCACTTTAAGTGAGTTATTCGAGCAAACAAGAGCTAAGGTGCTACACTCCACTCCTATTAACTCAATTTATAGCATGTGAATTTACTTCAACAAAATAACTAACTCTGACGGGAAGAACAAGAGAAACATGTACAAAAGGACATACGACTGAGACGCAGAGAATTTGAAAAAAAAACAGTATGCAGAGAACTTGAAAAAAAAACAGTATGTAGAGCACGGCCACAACTTCTGGGTTATCCCTTGTATATCCAGGAATCAATGACATTGAGTCTTCGAAAACATAAAAAAGCGGAGACACTCAAAATTTCAAGCTTATATCTTACCCTTCCCATCACTTCCATACCCAGGAATCAATGACATTTAAGTCTTCAAAAGCATACAAGAGAAGCTGAAAAAGACTACATAATATATTTAAAATAGCAAGCAAAGTACATGACATAGCCAGAAAACATGGCTTCCCCTTTAAGTTGGCACCCTTATGAAATGCCCAATTTGTTATTAACACTGATGTTTACCGAAAAAAATATTTATCCAACTCTGATGTACCAAATGTGTTGTCAATAAAAAGCAGAGAACAACAACAGAAATGTACTTAAATGTACTTACTGTATCAAAAAATTTCCCAGCCTGAGCAAAGATCAAGTAACAACAATAAAAGCGCATTCATATATGCTTCAACAGTATGGCATTCAAATATATAAACAATACGATATGCTTTTTGTCCTAAAATCAGACAACACTGATGTTTACCGATAAAACTATTTATCCAACTCTGATGTAGCAAATATGCTGTCATTAAAAAGCAGAGAACAACAACAGAAATGTACTTACTGTATCAAAAAATTTCCCAGCCTGTGCAAGTAACAACAATAAAAGCGCATTCATATATGCTTCAACAGTATGGCATTCAAATATATAAACAATACGATGTGCTTTTTGTCCTAAAATTAGACAACAACTTCAGCTGCAGATTTATGCCCTAAAGAGATACAGCCCAGTTCCAGCCACAGAAAAAATTGATCCCAGAATAGGAAGTTTTATAGATCTAAACCTAGCTAGCTAAACGAGTCCAACGCCATATCAGCTAAAGATTCAATCCCATGTAACCAAATGGGTTGAAGCAATATCTATATCTACAAAGCTGCAGAAACTATGGAAGAACTATAAATTAAATAATGATCCACCCCCTAATAATCAAGGTATCATAACTTCTCATGCATAAACTCGTTCTGCTCCCCTTTTAGTATTAATGCTGCAAACACAATATCGCCAAGAGTGAATACCTCTCAATGATACTAATAACTAAGGAGCAAAAAGGCCTACTTAAACAGCCCCAGTACAATAGAGAAAACCAATGATACAAAAAATTATGAAACTCTACACCCTATATTTAACTGTAGAAGACTGTAAAAAACAATGACCTGCAAGCCACTCAAATTACTTACCTCTCCATCTTCTGGCTTAACCTCTTCATTTTTTATCTGCTCTTCTCCTGTCAGAAACACAGTAGAGTTCTTCAGCTCCAAATATTGGAATCTACCTTACAAGATTATTATCAGCTTACCAGTGAGATATCTAAGGACATGTCCTGTACTTCAACATAAAGTATGCTGCCATAAGCCTTACCTCCATCTTCTTGCAAATCTGAAGTCCAAAGTGTAAGATTGTCTCTTAGTAGCTGCATTATTAATGTGCTATCTTTATACGACTCTTCACTACGAGCATCAAGTTGTGATATTGCTTCATCAAATGCTTCTCTGGCCAAATGACACGCTCTGAAACAAACCCACAAAAGTTTATTGTGCAACAAACAACAAATAAAAACCGCCATTCATAAAAGCTCAGACACAAATTTCAACTTGCATTCAAATAAAAAGAATGAGTTTTCAACGTCAATTCCATTCAAATAAAAAGTACTTCAGCTGTGAATGTCAAATCAAGAATCCACAGAATTATCGCACCTGTCAGGAGAATTGAGAATTTCATAATAAAACACTGAGAAATTCAGAATAAGGCCAAGCCTGATGGGATGAGTTGGAGGCAAATCTGTGGTTGCAGTGGTTAAAGCAGCCTGAAATATTACAAAACGACACAGCTAAGAATAGACAAATACACGCATGCAAATGAATAGACCCTTGCTATCACCTCTATTAAATCTAACAGAACTTTACTAAATTAGTAAATAGATCCTTGCAAAACAGTCTCAATTGAAAGGAAGTGGTTTCAATGCATCACCTCGTATGCTTTGAGAGCCTGATCAGCAGTTTCTTTCCTATCATTACCAGTTTTGAACTCGGCAAGATAACGATAGTAATCTCCTTTCCTGTTACGATGGTGAAATGATAGAATAATCAGTAACTAAATGAAAGCACAACTATTTGCAAATGGAAACCGCATATTAAACATAAATAATAGGTCATGCTAGCAAAGAGTAAATAATACATAAGCACGAATTTTATATATGTAAGACGATTGATTATAGCTGACATTTATTTCATCATAACCAACGCCAGGAATTTCCACGTTTCCTATATCAGCTTAAATTCATCTGCTTCTCCTTGAAGACTATAAAATAACTTACATCTTGTAATAGAAAACCGTAGACTCTCCAGAGCTAGAAGATGGAATAAGATGTTCATCAATAATATTTAAAATGTCATCACAGATTCTAGACAGCTCTGTCTCAACTTTATGGCGATAATCCCTGATTCGCTTTGCATTCACCTTATTACCCTTGGCCTCCTCTTTTTGTTCAATGGAGGACATAATTCGCCAGGAAGCTCTCCTGGCACCAATAACATTCTTATAGCCAACAGAAAGCAGATTTCTTTCTTCCACTGTCAGTTCAACGTCTAATTTGGCCACTTTTTTCATTGAATCCACCATTTCTAGAAAAACAGAAAAGTTCATCCATACAAAAATATTAGGTCATTATTCTGGGAAGGAATACCTCGTAATAGCCATGCAATTCTTTGACAACGAGAGTATTCTGGCCTATGAAATCCTATAAAGCTGCCAAAAATTTACCCTATGATAATTCACATAATTCATCTGCATTTCTCTAGGAAGTTGAGCATTCGGTATGCTAATTAGAGTAAGATGGTGTCATTACTGGTAAATAAAAGTTTGCAGCGCTGCATAATGAGTTGCAGAAATGATTTTAAAATTCACAAATGGCATCAAATACCGAAGACAACTAGCTATGCAAATATGCAAGATAAATTTTGCATCCATTAACTACAACAAGACTCACTAATCACAAACTATTCCCTAACCCCATGGGTTGACTCGAGCAGTTATAAACGAAACATGAAGCATGAAGCATGAAATCTCACCCCAAGGCGGGAAGGTCATGGGTTCAACTCTCTTCATCATCTATAATAGGTGGGAAGGTCATGGGTTCAACTCTCTTCATCATCTTATGGTGCTTGAAGGTCATAGGTTCAACTCTGCTCATCATCTCATGGGAAGGTCATCATCCCAGGGTTAGGTGCTTGAAACAGCTTGGAACTTAGGGCCCAGTTGTTTACACTGACTACCACCTGTCAACAGACAGAGAGGCAATGGCCTATAAAAGCTAAATACCCCACAATTATATTATACAAACACAAACCATAAATTTCTTTAAGTCCTTCCAAAATCCAGATCCTTGAAACAGCTTGGAACTTAGGGCCCGGTTGTTTACACTGACTAACACAAACCATAAATTTCTTTAAGTCCTTCCAAAATCCAGATCCTTGAAACATCTTGGAACTTAGGGACCGGTTGTTTACACTGACTACCACCTGTCAACAGACAGAGAAGCAATGGCCTATAAAAGCTAAATACCCCACAATTATATTATACAAACACAAACCATAGAATTCTTTAAGTCCTTCCAAAATCCAGATCGCTGGTGAGGCAACGGATATCAATTAATCTTAAAAGCGATACATTTGGAAAAATCATATAAACGGCAAGAATTATAAACTCATTTTTTCTGCAATAAAAGTGACTATTTATATTCTCTAATAAGTAATACAGAGACACAGACAACATTTTATTGAATTATATTCTGTAATAAGAAGTTATATAAAAAACAGAGACACAGACAACATTTTATTGAATTATATTCTGTAATAAGAAGTTATATAAAAAACAGAGACACAAAGAAACATGCTCAGCAGACAACATTTTCCATAATAGAAGCATATAATCCGTTCAACAAAAAGAAATTACCCAAAAAAATCAATAAATGCATCCAGATTTTCTTAAGAGACTTAAATGCAATATTGTCAACAAGAATTTCACTCTATATTCAAAAAAAAATACGTAGACCTTCCTACATCGATTTAAATTTGAAGAAATACTAGAATACAAACAAAAGGGAACTGTGAATTTTCCAGATAATGAATTAGCCAAGCTAGAAAATGTTTACAAAATATAAAAAGATAGAAAATTGGAAAAAAAATCAAAGAACGCACTGGAATTTTGGGTAGGTTGTCGCCGCAACAAAACAGAGTAAAAAATTCATCTTACCGTCGTATCGTTCGGCCTGCTCGGCGAGCTTGGCCATGTATACATAGTTTTCCCTCTCCATCTCGGTGGTCATTTTTCAGCCAAACCTTACGAAAAAGACCTCGAAATGCAGAATCGAACGCAGAAGGCCAAATCAAAACCCGAACAGGAACAATGCTTGCAGCAAACAATCCCAATTTCCTATTTATTTTGTCTGATCTCCCCGCGCTTCGAAGCCCTCGGCCACGAAGAGAAAATACAGAATGAGGGTAAGATAGTTGACTAGTCTCGATGTTCTATGAAATGGATGTTTAAGAGGAGTTTGAAGCCACTCCGATGTTATCTGACGATTGTCAATGCATTAACCGCTCGACCTTTTTATAGAGGAAAGAATGGGAGCGATTCATCGTGTGATTGGAGGCGGTGAAAAATATTAAAACAATGGATTCCGTGTTTAATAACAATAGTGTCCTTGTCATTGTTCCTTAGATGGGTCCAGCCCAATTTTCAAAGTTGAATTTAAGTTTTAATACAGCTTGAGCGGTTAAGGGATTAAAGGGTGAATAGTTTGAAGGAGAAGTATGTAAGTTTTTGTAGTTTTCATATATATATTTTTATTTTTTTAAGATTATGGGAACAACAATCTCCCAAAAAAAAGTATATTAAATTTTTTTAGATCATGGGAACAACAATCTTTAAAGAGTATATCTAACAATTGGCAAGCCAGATATACTGGTCGAGACGTTCCAAAGCCCACCGAGGTGAGCCTCTATCCCAGGGGTCGCCTACCCTTTGAGTCATGTCTTAACCGATCAATGAACAACCCTACCCCTCGTTAGTTTTGAACCCATGACCTCCAAGAAGATAACACATGTTCTTAACGATTAGGCCCACTCAAGTGCTCTAAAGTATATTAATTTTTTTTAGGATATTGGCTCATTGAAATGGGGTTAAAGTGTAGGGTCCCCTAAGGTAGGACTCCATATTGAATGTGTTTCTCAAAGTTTCTACTTTTAATAAATTCATAGTTATTAATATTATTTAATTTAATCAAATAGATTTTAGTTATTAATATTATTTATTTTAACCAAATAGATTTTATGTTCAAATCATGCAACCCTTATCCTACAAAACAAAGATTTAAGAAATCAATTATAGTAAAATGTTTACTTAATTATTAAGTTAGATTTGTATAAAATAAATACTTTTATTTATTTATAAATATTTTTCTATGTAACACACATCCTTTGTTTGGAGGATGGTATTTGATGGAATAAACATCTTTAATTTGGATGATGATGCTTCACTTAAAATTTTATTTATTTATAAATATTTTTTCATTGAATACACATTCTTCATTTAGAGGATGGTACTTTGGGTAAATTTTATTTATTTATAAATATTTTTCCATGCAATACACATTCTTCATTTAGAGGATGGTACTTTGGGTAAATTTTATTTATTTATAATATTTTTTTTTGGAATACACATCCTTCATTTTTATCAATTACTTGTTTTAGCCTCCTTCTAGTTAAACATGTTGTCTACCTCAAACTATCGGTTATCCGGTTTTGTTTGGAATGTGATTGGAAATCTTGAAATTTCTTAGAATCATTCATACCACTTGTGGAAATTGCACAATGTGAGTGTCACAGGTGTTTTTGAGGGTGTTGAATCTATTTACTCATTTAAAAACACAGTTTGAACACTTCAAATTTTGGATTTTGCCAAAAAACATTACAGTATTTTGACAAAAAAATGTACGGGAAAGCCCAAAACATAGAATAGATAGACTCCTCTCTTTTTTTATACCTTTTTAATAATTATTTATTTCGAATTTGGAACAAGTGCCATAAAAGCAATCTAGAGAGTATACTTTTCTCATCTTAGTGGAATCTAGGAAAAACATAGGTGCTAGTCCACCCCAAATTCTAAGATACCAACGTAGATCCAAATTTTAGGCTCTATCAAGCGTCGAGAGGGATCAAATCTCTTCTTAGGTATCCTTTGATTTGATTCAACCCAAGGCCCTCCTAAACCATGTACAATAAAACCATGGGTTGTTTAGAACGCCTTGCACATGGTTTTAAAACCAAAACCATGCACATGGTTTTAAAACCATGTGCAAGGCCAACATTTTTTTGCAGATAATTCAATTTTTTATTTTTTATTATTTTGTTAGGTAGGAACATTACAACAACTCCCCCATATTGTGTTTTTTAGTGACCCACATTTTTTTACAGATAATTAAATTTTTACTTTTTTATTGTTTTGTTAGGTAGGAGGATTACAACATCTCCCCCATATTAGGTTGTTTTTCTGGCCTACATAATTATATTATTTTTTATTAATAAAAATAACGTTAAGTAACGTTGCGTAACGTTACAAGATCTCCCCCATACTGGGTTGTAAAGCGCCTCTCGGCGCAATAACCACATATCGGTGTAACAAAGACATCCAATGGGGTCCTCAACAATCACATAGATTTAACTTATGTTGATGCCTGGAAAAATCCCAGGTACCGACAGTAGGGATTCTCCCCAATAACCGTTCCCAACTAGATAGTTTATCGTTTGGTATGGGGAATCCATCCAGTTTGCGGTCCGGCTATCGTAGAGTTAAAATATGTTCTTAAATCTCGTTTAGTAGTTGCGACCCAATCCACCGTTTATATATTTTATCTTTTATGTATGAAATGCAAGTGCCTAGAAACAGAACAACTAATCTAAATCTATTATAGCCTATCCCTAGGGAGCAAGATTGATACTAAATAAGAATGAATGATGTACTCTCTCCAGCAAAAATTCCTTCTTCTTTATTATAAAAAGAAATAGCTCTTCTTACAACAAGCTTCAGTAACTATGCTAGCAAAAAGTCCCCTTATTCTCATTCGATCTATCTATATTTATACATTATAAAATGACTCTTGGTTGCTTGCCCCTTGGGATTCCTCGCCATTTGGTTACAAAGATTTGTCTTCTAGTGTATTCATTGATTAAGAGATAAATACAAAAAATATTACAATTACATTTCCATGTGTCAAAAGGACAAAGCACTTACATGGACCCAGTCTGTTGTCATGCTAATTTCTTTCTTCGACAAGCTGCATGTTGCTCAATGCAGGAGGGAGGCTCTCGGGGTTGTCCCAAATAGGGATTTGTCCTGGATCTTCATCACGCAGATCTTCCTGATCTTCCTTTCTTTGTTCTTCTATAACCACCCCTTGGTTTAATGCTTCTTGAGCTATTGGCCTCTCTAGTTCTGCAATCTTTTCTTGGATAGCCTCCTCTTTCTTTCTCTTATCTTCTTCGCTCTTTCCCTCTCTGCACTTCCTTAGCTATAAATATCTTTGCACCTGCTACCAACCTCCTTGCAGTTTCTTCTTTTGCTTTTCTTGCAGCTTCGTCTTGATGTCTGGTATGAGCAGTGACTGCAATAACATAAAAAGCATTTCAGTATTGGGTCAAGACAAATATGATGCAGGTCATGGGTAAAATGTTGGGAACAAAATTCCTACATAAGTGGGTCTCGGCCTTTGGTGATCTATTAATAATGGCCCAGTCCGTGAGAAAAACACTTCAGAACAAAACGGTAGAGCTCTAACAGGTTTTGCGGGTGAAAACACATCTGAATGGGTTGATAAAGCATTACGAGCAGGTGAGGCAGCCTCAGCTAGGTGAAAACTCTTTCCAAGGATGGTTCTAAACCTAAACGTGAGGGAGGGAGCTCTTTTTAAACCTAAAACAAAAACCTACCCACCTTTCACGACATAAAAACACAAACAATAGCCCGAAAAATACTCTTAAATCGCCAAACCAAGTAAGAACAACCCCGACAACGGCGGCTTGATAAACCCCAATATAGTCGCAATCGTCGGCTTAAAACTCAGCAACATGCCCGCATTCCTTTTACATCTTGGCGGTCAAGACAATATCGAAAGAAACTCTGGACGGCAGCCGCGTAGTGGTTCCAAGGCTGAAATGCATCCGTTGAAGCGGGCCTGGTGAGGATTGGGTCATCGACGAGGACCCTTCTCCACCCTTGCGGCAGCGAAAGGGAAAGACATCCGTCGTAGCGGGTCTCGAAAATCGAAGGAGATCCCGATAATAAACTTGCAAGTCTTCCCATCATTGCGGAAGAACCCCAGGAAACCTTCGCTGAAGCAACTTCAATAAATCAAACGAGACGCAAACAAAAGGTCAGCCGCCGTAGCGGGACAAAAAGAAATGAAAAGCATTTTCGATATTCAAACTAAAACTTCACCCGTCGTTGCGGCACAAAGCCAAAAAAACATCCGCCGTAGCGGCTCAAAGTTGAATAACCGTCTGCCGTAGCGGCTCCAACTCATACTTATTAGCAGCAACAACAACTTATTAAGAAACTTAACCCATAATCTCATACTTACAACTCAAAATATTTACCCACTAAAACTAACTCATAATTCATATTTCTTATTTATTTATTTATAAATATATAAACAATTAATTTTAATATTTTTTATTTATATCACAATTCTATTATAAAGCCATAATGTGGATTACTCATTCTTATGGTAAATACCATCAAGTCAACAATTATATGATTAAAAAGGTGAGATTAACTCCAAACAACATATCCTTATTGTCCTTACTTTTAAAAACAAGTGTTGTGTGGCAGCGAATACCTGCCAGCGTTGGTAGGTCATCCGACGTTTGTAGGTCATAATGGGATACATATATGTGAAATTTGGGCTGCAGGCTCTGTCGCTTAGCATTGTTATTTCACGCTTGGAAATGCCGGAATATACACGAAAAACTGCAAACTGCAAAATAGTTTATAATATTCTACCATAAACATAATTTTTAAAATAGTTTTTCATTTTTATTTATTTGTTGAGTAATTGCTATCGATGGATTGGAACTTTGGATTGTTGGCTCGTTAAAACCATATCGTAACTTTGAAGTATTACTATCATCTTAGTATTAAACTAATTGTATCGTTAAAGATGAACATCGTTAAACTCATAAGCATGGATAAACTCAATAGTCTTATAACCTGACATTTCAATAGGGTTTGATAGAGCTCTTTCAAACGACCTTTGGCTGCATGCATGCCAAGCATGCTTTGAAAACTTGCTAAGTGTTCATCATTTCAATAGTTGAGGTCGTATTAGGCGAGTTATATAAGCGACTCTTCATGAGATGTAGCTGCATTAAGGACACTTATTTTCTCTCATGTGTGAGGTTGGTTGAGCTCTCCTTGTCTGCTTGGCCTGCTGCTAGCACAATCTGCAGATTGTGGTTGTAGACTGGACTATAACCACTGAAAACTTCAAACAAAATTTTGTTTTGGTTTATGGGGGGCCATCTTCATAGTTCATGCCCTCTCCTTTCCTCCCTGATTATTTTACTTATGTATTCCTTTGCAACATTGTATTAAAATAAATAATATCATGCTCTTTGCATGTGTACCAAGTGTCTGAGGATTCTCTTCAACCTCTACCTCACCAAACCATAGGACCAAGGTCACCCTTTCCGAAAACACTCTACATGTCTGTTGGGTCCATCAGTTATTGCAAGTCTTGCACATGGCAATAACCTTTGCATCGTATTTGACAATTGGAGGTAAAGACTAGGGTTTGGGTGCAAACCCTACGATCCACCTAATACGAGGAATGCTCGAATAGCGATATGAAAATCTCTGCAACTTTGATTAATTACAATATCAATTGCTCTCTTCAATCTGCTTCTGCATTTGGGATTTTGATTCAACCTTTTCTACGTAACCAATTATACACACATGTCATTACGACTAGGGGGGCGTAGCTTACGATTGTTGTACTCAATTGAATTTACCAAAGCACATAAGTAATTTATGACAATAGGTATACACTCCCCCGAGTCTATTTGTCGGCCTAACTAGGTAGCATGCATTACAATTGACAATGCTCAGCAATGCTTTGACAGTGTAAGTGCAGTCTTTGCATGTACTACCCTGGCACAATCTCGACGTGAAGTTGACATCTACCTATACATGTCTATGCCCTAAGTTCCATGGTTCTTCAATTTTGCTTGATATACTTCTGCAACTTGCTCTGCACATTTGTCTAGCTCGCCCATTTTTGCCATGGTCTGATGTAGGCACTAGACAACTACTTGGAGAGACGCTATAGGTACATAGTATCTTGTCGAAAGGAGAAAGAACTGTTCAATCATTGTATCATAACTTGTTTCTCTAGGAACTACGCATGCAGAATTTGTATTGGAATCTATATCCATCTCCATTGCTTTTTTCAATGCAACCATCTCAGCTATTGTTAAAGATACCTGTGTTAGTATCATTTAGGTGCAGTCTCTTGGCCGACAATGATATTTTTGCATACATGTGTATTTAAATACAGTAATAGTTCCCTTTTGAAGTAAATCCATTCCCTTTTGAATTAAATCCATTAAGATTTCAAATCTCATGCAGTAATTTCCATTGCTACTGTTATATTTCTATTTCAGTAGTAGATGTGTATTTAAATCCAGTAATATTTCCATTTTGAATACAAACACGTTACAGTTGCCTTGTAGAGAAAAATATACTAATGATAATTTTAGAAATGAATAAAGTTGTTTGAAGCATTGGGTTGTTAACGGTATTATGTTGGTGATCTGGACGTAAATGCGTAGATCTTAATTATATTAGAAATTCCCACTTTGCTATATGTTGCATATGTTGCATCTTTTGCTATAGTGCTTCCCGAATCAACCCTCCTCAACAGAGTCTCCTTTATCTATAATTTTTCTACTGAAAATTGTGGAAGACCAACCATGCTTATGAACTATTTTAGCTTTGTTGATATCTTCTAAGCATCATGAGTTTGATGCGAGTTCATGTGTTGGGGAATTGTTGAATTTGGCTTTGTCCTTAGCACTAGGGATGCGTAGTCTTACTCGACAGCGACCTACATGTCCTCCCCCAACTCGCCCAACTTATCAAAATGTGTATAATCTTTTATGTTCTTGAAGAGGGCATGGATTTGAATCATTAGCAAATGTCGTATATATATATATATATATATATATATATATATATATATTCAAATCTATGTCTTTGTATTCTATGCATGATTCTTTTTTGTGAAGATAAATGAAATGGTACTTTCCACTAGTTGTCTCTCAAATTTAGCACGAATTTTTTCACTATAATCTTGTCAAAATTTGTACGAATATTGTAGGTTTGGATGGTTGTGAACATGCCCCACATTGTATTATAGTATATTGGATGCCATGATGGGCATCATCAATATTTGCAAAGGGTGTCACAATGTGAAGGATATGCTCAAATGTCTTCGGACAAGCTTTGTAAGTATTTATCACTTAAAATTTGTATTGTGTTCTTCACACTTGTTTCTTTCGATGCCAACTTCCTAGCATCATTGCTTTACCTGCAAGCCAATATTTAACATTAAAATCTTCATATCTTGGTTTTACTGCTTTCCCTTTATTTCGTGTATTTATTCTCTGGAAAGTAAAATAGAAAGAGTGGGAGAGACAAGTAATGAGATACATATAAATGATATTTTGTAAAAGAACCTATTGCATACCCATTAGTTGCATCCCCATTTCAGCAATTTATAAGTCTACAACCATCCATTAGCCAAGAAGGTAGCTACAAATCTACACATACAAGCATTTAATGTCAGATTAAGCATGCAAAAAAAATCTAATATAGAGTAGGTATTTGTAGTTATTTGCTATTAACATCCTAGTATCATATGCATATTAATGGAAATGGCACTTCACTTGCAGTAAGCATAGAAATGAAATGGAAAGCAGTTGAAAGCAAATGAACAATGACTAAGCCTTAATCTTCCTACTCCATAAGAATATTTTGCTTGGCCTTCAGTTTGGATAACAAATGTAAGTGCAATTACATATGCTTGATATGATCTGTATTTGGAGCATATATGCTATAATAATTTTATTGTTACCGTTGAATGCTATCTAGTTTGCCCATCTGCGGATTTTTCACTTTGCATGACTGTTTCTACTTTCTACTTTATGAGATGAATAGAGAATCGGGAAATGGGTGAGCATCTGGAATGTCAATTTAAAAAAAAACTATGACAATCAACAACAATGCCATGGAAACCAAAGGGAAAAAGAGAAATTGAGAAATTGCAGATGAAGATGCATTTGCAGATTACCTCAATGTCTTACCTCGATGTCTCAATAAGGAATTCGACATTCATTCAACATATGGTGAGGAATTCAACTTTCATTCAACATATGTAATGGAGCATTCTTTCAATATATGCGATGGAGATGATGTAGAAAGAAGCTTTGAGACAAGAGATGCATTAAGCTTATGGAGAGGCGGTGCATGGAATTCATTCAACATATGTGATGGACAGGCGATGCATTAAGCTTTGGGACAGGTGGTGCATTAAGATTTGGGACAGTTGATGCATGAATCTTCACAAAAGGGATGATAGAACATTCAATGCATATTAA
The DNA here is from genome assembly GCA_001517045.1 of Pseudotsuga menziesii. NCBI lineage: Eukaryota > Viridiplantae > Streptophyta > Pinopsida > Pinales > Pinaceae > Pseudotsuga > Pseudotsuga menziesii. Next base: position 597,610 of record LPNX011088845.1, read on the forward strand.
ATATTTGGATGTTTTTACCTAGCATTTCTCCACCGACTCGACAATAACACCTCAATATTTGAACCAATAGCATGGAAGCTAAGTATTTGCAAACTTAAGATAGCAGCACTGCATAAAATAATGGATCTAAAAAGTTTAGGTAAAATGCAAAAATGAAAGCAAAGTAATACATAGTCAAAGTAGCTAATAGTTGGTCAACGACTAAACGAAAACAAGATACACTTCATGTCGGCATGTATAATAAGGTGGTGGTAAATGAGAAAGTATGTAGCTTTTTTTCTAAAGGGAAAATTTTAGATTTATTTTAGTTATTCATTTCATGGTCATGGGTCTTTTTCTTTAAGAAGATTTTAATTTAATATTTTATTAAGTGTATATTGTGGGGTTAATAGAAGATTTTAACTTAATATTTTTATTAAGTGTATATTTTGCGGTTGTAAAAAAAGTATTAACTGTATATTTTGATGTTATAAGAAAAATATATTATAAATATATAAGATTTACGGCTTTTTATCAATTAGAGTTAATTTGGATTGTTGACAGTAGTATTCACTTTCATTAAAATCATTTTTTTTTGTAATAAATTCAATTTTTAATGAGTATATTGTTATATTTATGTTGAACTTAAAAAAATATAAACCAACGTAGATCCAAATCCTAGGCTCTATCAAGCGTCGAGAGGGATCAAATCTCCCGAGATGCAAGCCTCTCCTCGAATAGATCTTTGAGTGCAAAACCTCTCATTGAGTGCTAGGATTTGGATCTTTACTAATGAGTCCTTTCCCTTAATTGAACTTATTTTTAACTATACATATCAACTCTTACAATTATACATATCAACTCTTACATAAGTAGTTCTTATTATACATAGTAAATAATTTATATAAAAAAATTAATTATGTTTAACCTTCTTGGATTTGATACCACTATATTAGTATAAACCTAAAATTTAAATAATATTTATATAAACCTAAAATTTAAATTATATTTAAATAAAAAATAAAAATAAATTTATATATAATTATATTTTATTTTAAATATAACTGTAAATTATATTTTAATTGAAATTTAAAATTAAATTTGAATATGTTAATAACTTAGGTAAGTTGTTTAGCAAAGCATTTTAGTGCGTACTGTTAATGCAATTGAAATTCAATTGAAATTCATGCCTCATCTTCGCCTCCTATTTGGGAGAAAAACCGTTCACAATGTTGAGAGCCTTGTTGAGAGTCTTGCTAAATTAAAATATAAAACATAAAATAGTTTTTTATAAAACATAAAACATGAAGTAAAAAAGTTTTTATGTTTTATATAAAACATGATGTAAAATAGTTTTTATTTTTTTTATAAAACATGAAACATGAATAGGTGAAAAGTAAAATAATTTAGTACAATGGAGTAATATTTAAAAAAAAAAACCTAAACTATTAAAATGTTGTTTGTAAACTATTAATGTCGAAACTATGAAAAGGTAACAAATATAGATTTTTATTCTTATTCTGATTTGCCAGAACAAAAATTTTAGTTTCTAGAAAATATTTACTGTCAAATGAGGGGCTTGACTCAACAGTAGTGCTCAGTGCTGAGACTTATACTAAATAATAACAATAATGATTTGATGGTTATACTAGTCTAGTGTTGTAAGAGACAATGGATTCTAATCCAAGAGTCAATCCAACTATTTACATCCTCACAGCAGTACCATTAAATATTACACTACTGGATGCATTTTGATCACTATATATTCCAACAGGAAAACTAGGAATCTAATATTCCATATGAGATAAAGAGAGCAGTGATTAAACTAAGCAGCGATTAAGTAATTTAATACTTGGTATGCATTAGTCATTAGAATATATAAGGTTGTCTTGTAGAAATAAATGAGAGATTTTGAACAAGAAGAATAGGCTTTTCTTTGGAACTGGTTTCTTTTGTCAATATATGCATATATACGAATGCTGATAAAAGATTATGTTGTTGTCAAATTCATTTTGACAAGAAATGCAACATAAACTGAATTTGAAACCATACACAATTTTTTTATAGCGGCAAGAGCAAAATCATCTGTAAGGTAAATGCAAGAAACATACCTTCAGATGGCAGGTACATGAGCATTTCTATGGAAGCTTTTGATGGTTGATATTGATCCCAAAGGTCTTGGTTTTTCCCTATTCCACTCATTCCCATGCGAACCCAAAAAAATGGAAGCAAACATCTCCAAATCCCTATCTTTAGTCTCGACTTCTGATCCCATTTTGCACTGCAGTTTGTATACATATTTGTCTACAAATGCTTAAGAACTTGGATTTTTCTGTACATTGAAATTAACTACAATTGAATCATCGCAACATACACATGTACTGCATATTCATTAATCTATGTCTCTCTATTTAAGCGCTTCAGCATCAACATCACCAGGCAAGAAATAGCAATACAATTGAATACGTGAATCTAACAGATGGCAAGACTATGGCTGATATATTCATCTCGTAATCATGAATATAAATACACCCATTATTCTAAAGGGATCGACCTCATCAAAGGTCAACCCATAAGTCCCAAGCTCGACGACGTTACCCCCAGTATTTTTGTTGTTTTGGTGTATTAATATAGGGAGTGTATTTCAAACGAGTACGACCTTACATTACTAGGCCGACAAAATATTTACTACTTTTTACATTAGTTACTTCAATGTTACAAACGTTACATCATGTTACAAGATCTCTCCCATAATATTCACTATCAATATTATTTTTTGCCGACATGTTACAAACATTATTAACGTTACATCACGTTACAAGATCTCTCCCATAATATTCACTATCACTATTATTTTTTGCCGACATGTTACAAACGTTACTAACGTTACATCACATTACAAGATCTCTCCCATAATATTCACTATCACTATTATTTTTTGCCGACATGTTACAAACGTTACTAACGTTACATCACATTACAAGATCTCCCCCATACTGGGCTGTAGAACGCCTCTCGACGCAAAGATATCATTATCAAAAAGATAAATTATCCAATAAATATTAGTGAAATATATATTTTGATAAAAAGAAAAAAATGGCATATTATATTATAAAGTTAAATGAATGTTCCATTGAAGTTGAAGTGTTTTTTTCTAGTGTGCTTTGACGAATAAAATCCTAACTTTGGAAAATCTTTTAGAAAGAGGGTTTGTGGGTCCAAGCTGTTGTCACTTCTACAATAATGGATCTCAGTCTGTGGAACACTTGTCTGTTCACTGTGATTTTCGTAAGAAAGTTTGGTAGGTTGTTGGGCACAATATTTGTTATAGCATGATTTACCACACTTGATACATCATGTTTTGATGGCTTTTCCCTGTCCCTATGCAAACTCCTACACCCCATTTGCTCACCATTGTCTTAATGCTCCAGTTGAACCCCTTAAAAACACTTTTTGAATATACACGTGGGTCACAAGTCTATAACATGTGTACACGCATCTTGCGCCACTATCACCTGGGTACATCGGGTTTTTTTCTAAAAAAAATAAAATAAAATTGGAGTTTTCCTCATTAAGTAACAAATGACTTGATCCTTAGCTTTCCATATGTTAAGAAATGCTCCGATTTGACCCTTCATTTCCTATTGAGGGGCTATATATTGAGCTATTGTGAAGCATTGAAGGAGGAGAATTTTGGAGAGTAAAGAGATTATAACGAAATTTTGTCCCATCCTTGTATGCTTGAGTCTGCATCCCTTTGTCCTTGAGGAAGCCATTAGTGCTCTTTCCCAATCTTGTCTTTGTCTTTGTGAGCTTTCCATTGTATGGAGGATTGAAGTGGTGGAATCCTAGGTGGAGGGACTTGGTTTCTTGGTTCTGATGAGGTGTCAACAGAGGTTGTCATTTGTATCTATTTTTGCATTAATATAAATATCCATTTCTCATCCAATTGCATGTGTAATTATGAATATTTGTATCCATGGATGTAATTACTTTGTATACATGTTTGAATTGAATATGTTATATTTGACACTTACACTTTATATATCATGCTTGTATATCTCTTTGTTGTTGAGGATGAAGTGTAGGGATAAGTTTTGATCGACAACTCAACATGGAGCTTCTTCGAACGTCTAGTTGAGGGTACGACTCTTATCCCTTAGTGTTTAGTTTCATTTATATATCTATCATGTCTGAGAGTGGATTGATATCTGGTGTCATACTGTCTATTGCGATCCACCCCAAGCCATAGGAATTTTTTCTCTATAACAGAATTGGTGACTTTGCTGGGGAATTTCCTTTGTCTTGGGGATTGGGTGCATGTTTTGCTTGATTTTCTCTCAGTTTCTCTATGTTTATGTGTCGCGTTTAGTAGTATGTTCATTAATTGTCAGTCCCTTGAAGTGGTTTGATTCTTAGCTTGACTTTTACCACCTTTCTCTTTGTATGCGCGGGTCATAGAACTTACAGTCGTGTGTATACATGAGCTATAGTCTACATTGTTGTGTACATATCCTTTTTTGCTTGGGATCTTGATATGTGAAGGTTTTGGGTGGGTTGTGAGTGTGGTTGATTCTTCCTGGGTTCCTATGATGTCTTTTCCCTGCTTTTGTTGTGATGAGATACCTCTTTTTCATTGATTTTTTCTTTGAAAGTAGTTCTTGTCATTTATCTCCTTTTTTGTTTTTCCATGAAACAAAACAATTAGGCATCTGTCCAGGTGAGAAGAGAAATCCTTGGTATAGTTAGTGTTCTCAGGAGGTTCCTCTTACATAGGATTTAATCACGAGGCATCACACACGTTGGTGGTGGGGATATCCCCCTTCTACTTTTTATTAAGCGTTTGAGATATTTCCAGGATCTTATTTGTACCTGGGGGATTTTGAGGTACCTTTGGTGCTTTCGAGAATCAACCTTTGTTACCCTGCCCATACGGTAGATCCATCCTGCAACTGTTCGCTTGAGCATTGTTTATATTGTGGTGACCTAAGTTTCCTTACCTAGGTATCGCAGGGGGTACTTGCAGAGGTTATTCTATGAGTATCCCGGATAAGCAGGGGTTAGATAGCACAGTCACTTTATGTGTTGAAGCTGAGGGACACTATAATTGGTTACACACCTCCGCTTGTAGTGTAGCGTATGGGAGTCTCAGGCCTCTGCTATGCAAGACATACCTGCTGCATTTGGGAGCTCACTTATCCTCCCTCTTGGCTTGTTTACATCTGACCTAGTTTTTCTTAGGGGTGTGCTCTTTATGATCTAGTTGGATTTAGGGATAGTAGTTAATTGAGTATTTTATTTGTGGAGTCATCGTGGATCAATTTTCGGCATATTGTCAATCTTGAAGTTTAGCAGGATTATTGCCTTGTGATCCTCCTCCTTATCCTCATAAGAGGATTAGACACTCTAGATGACCTCCTTTCCATAGAGATTCCCATACAGTTCTCACCATGAGTACTACTTTAGGATCCCCGGATTTCCCTCTGTCCCCATCATCTGACATGGAGGGAGGATTCGTTGAGGTTCCTCCTACATCTACTATATGGATATCTGCGACTCCAGTTTACACTGACCCTCACAGGGTTGGTTATTCCCATTATACACGACCATAGTTGTCAGACATTACAGTTGTCCACCAGAATTTTTCCTTAGGAAGATCAAGTGTCAAGACTCAGTTAGATCCCTCTAGAATGGGTCCTTTTAATTTCGACATGTCAAACATCAATACTAGTATTTTGTCACCCGCTCTAGGTTCTAGTGTGAACCCTGGTGTTGGATTGGGGGGAACCACATCCCCTTACCTTCATAGATTTGGATGTGGTCATATACCACCTTCTACTCCATTTGTGGGAGTATTTTCATTTCCTTCATCCGGACTTAACACTAGTGTTCACTCCCATGGGGGTGGTAGTGGACACGTGAGTGTTGGGTCTACAACTTACATTCCATCTTATGTCCCATCGTCCACCGCACCAATTCCTTCAAATTCCTTTCGTATGATGAACCCTCCCTATGTCTCGCACGGTCCCTCGGGAAATTATGATCCATATAACTATGTTGTTCCCTCATCAGCTAACACAATTATGTCTGGAGGCTACGTACCTCCCCATATTCCTGGGGGTCAATCGGTTTATCAGTCCTATAGCTATGGTTACATGGTTCCTCCTTCTCAGGAAATACCTCAATATCAAATTCTTGTGCATCCTTATATGGGCCATATGGGAGGTGGTTATTATTTGATTAGTCAAGGCCATGACCTTTATCAGAATCAACCCTATTTGATCCAACCCTTCTAGGGAGCATGGAACTAGATGGCACATCCTAGGCCCCCCTTTTTAGCCACTTTAAATTTGTTTGGCCTATCAAAATTGACCAATGACCCAGTGTGTCATGATCTGATGTGGTCGGTGGTTCTCGCCAAGCTTCCTTCAGATATTCTAAAGTTTGAGGACAAGAATGGCGAGGACGCTGGTGATCATGTGACTACATTCCACCTGTGGTGCTCTTAGAATTCATTGAACCACCATTTTGTTCATTTACGGTTGTTTCAACGCACCCTCATGGGTTATGTTGTGAAATGGTATATAGAGCTTCATAGGGCCACATATCAGACTTTAAATGATTTTCCCTTGGTCTTTCTCAACCACTTTCAGCGGTTGATACGCTATTATGTCGGTACCGAGATCTTGTCGACATTTCGACAAGACAAGGCCACCCATATTTCTGAGCACATTTAAGAGTGGCGTTGACGAAATAGGTTGATTTAGGCCAATATTCCACCTAAATTTTTATTGGAATGGTTCCTGAAGTATTTATTATTGTATATTGCAAAGGATGTTTTGATGTCCGGAGTGACTACAGAGGAACAAGTTATCTTTAGAGCCCAACAGTTAGACTTGATTTATGCTCAGTATAAGATTCTTTATGAGATTATCCCTAACATGCCGTGTTCAAATGTTGATTTGAAGTTCAAGCTCGGGCCACATGCCGATGGCATTGTTGGCTCCGTAAGTACCAAAGTTGTAGACCAGGTTACAAGTCAAATGAAAAACATATCTATTAACTAGTCTGCGGCTAGAAAGGATATGGAATTGTCCACTGCCACCTAATCGACGGATGTACTTTCTATGCATTCGTCGAACCATAAGGGTAACCAGCGGCATGGAAGGAATAGAAAAAAGGGAAGAAATAACAAATGGGGTGGGAATAGGAAGGAGAATCAAAATGATGACAAAAACAATAATAATGTTGGGGGGAATAAGAAACCTAAGTGGAAGGTTGAATTCCCTTGTGAGATTTGTAGGGGAGACCATCTCACCTACTTGTCCCTCGTATTTGAGGATGCCTCGAAGTTCATCGCACAAAGACCAGTTGTGTTGATTAACCCTCTTCCTCATAATCAGAAGCAGTTATAGTGGGCATCAAAACCCGTCAACTGTGGAATATGGTCATGGTTGTATCAACATGATGTTAGCTACTAATGTTGTGAATAATTTATGAGAATATGGTATTTCATAACCCAACATGGGTAAAGAACCTACACCTCCTAAAATTCCTTTGCAGATCAATAAAATTGAAGCTATACCATGGGTACCAAAAGGAGTCTTAAAGCGTCCGAGCATAGTCCTAATGGCTGAGCTGCCAAACATTATTCCATCGTTGAGGATTTGGGCCAGAATCCTTGTGCGATGTCAGTTCTTGATGTGCTTCTAAAGTGGGTAAAAGCTTCTTTAATGTAGGTAAATTCTCTAAAATGCCCACAGGTAATATGAATCCCACATGTTGGTAAGTAATAATAAAAATTCATAATAGATAAGATGATAAATAGTTACATAGGTTTGGGATTTATATAGGCTCGTCCTGCACCTTTTCGTAAAAGGGCATGACTATTGACTTTAGATAGTCTTTTAATTAATATTAATTTATTATTTGATTGTAACATTGCCTTCCCCTTAAGGGAATCTTTTTCCTCAAAGATTCATTGACAACAATGCCTAATTTTGCTTGAACTGTCATCTCTGGATCCTTTGTGACACTTAATGAGATGATAAGATGATACGAGTTACGGAGGCCCAGGAGAATTGTCACATCGTATCTGTTGTGGTCCATCCCAGATCTATTTTGACCGGACCTCTAAGATCATTTTGGGAAATGAGTCATCTCAATTGTTGCATAGTATGTCAAACTATTTGCTTGTCAACATAACTCTTTTGTGAATGCTCATTTTGACCTTGTCGTTGGTCAAAATGACGATTATAATTAGGATGTTTGTAAGGCGTATGTGTTGTTTGTTTTTCTTCCTTTTGAACAATGACGAGGACTGCCTTCACTTCCTCATCATGACTTTGTTTTTCGGAGAGTCTGGATGCTTCTTTCTAGATTTGCACTATTTTGTTCTCCAATAGATTGTTTTTACTCTGAATCTCCTCAAACCTTTCATCTTGCGACTTTTGGTCCTCTTTTGACTTCTCGATTTGTTTCTCTAGTTCTTGATTAAGCTTCTTTAGGTGATGATTTTCTTCTTGACTTTCTAGAACTCTTCTTTCAGGGTCTTCATTGGACTGTTCCTTCTTGTGACTATGTTTTAGTTTTTTAATCTTCGTAATTAATATTTTATTACGATTTCTTAATCGATATATTTCTTCAATATTACTTGTTAATGTGTTATTGACTTTCGTAATTTCCAACTTGTGCACTTTTTTTGAGTCGTCCTCTTTCTGTTGGAGTTCCTCAATCTATTGCTGAAGGTGGAAATTCTCTGCTTCTTGACATTTTACTTTTGTATGAATTTGCGTGATTTTGTCATCTTTGTCCTTGATGATTTTGTTTAATCGTTTTATTTCTTCTTTATTCTCTACTGCATCTTTCCTGATTTTTTTCATTTTGTAGATTCTGATTGGTATATTGTTGACTCATTAGTTCCTCAATTTAAGTAGATAATCTCTCAATAAGGCTTTGTAGATAATGATTCTCATGCTCTATTAATCCCTTAGAAATATCTAGCTTTGTCATGTCAAATACTTTGTCCAATTCTACTTGTAGTTGGGACTACAATTCTGATTTAGAAATCACCATAATTCCTGACTTTTGGTGTTCTTTGATGATAGTTGATTTTCCTTTTGATTGACCTCTTGTCTTCTTTGATTTTGTCTTTTTTTTCTTTACTCTTGTAATTTAATAATTGTACTTAATACAATTATTAAGTAATTATAATAATAATATTTTTTTTAAGATTGAAATAATTAATTTTCTTCCCCTAAAGACTCTTGTAGATTGGGTGGTTGGGAGGAATGATTGTTACCTTCTCCACCTAAGTTCAAATCCCACTTGCTTCTTAGTAGAAATTATTATGCACTTTTAGATTTTTTCCCCTTAAGTTTTGTAAAATGGTGTAGATAGGGTGGTTGGGAGGAATGATTGTTACCTTCCCCACCCAGGTTCAAATCTCGTTTTTTTGTTTGTTGTTGGAGAATAAACCCAAACCTAGTTATTATGAAACCACGTGTGGTTTTACTTTTACCCTTTTTTTTCTTTTTTTGGACAAGGTCATATTTTTAGGGAAACCCTAATATAGTGGTTAAAAAACCCGAATAAGAAACTATAACTTTTCTCTGATACCAATGAAACAAGTAAAAGCTTCTTGAACACAGGTAAACAGGGATAATTTTAGGGGCAAATTTTAGCCCAGTGGGCTATTTTTCCATGTCTTTCTCCCAAAAAAGATTCGCCATTTTGCATTTTTTGAAGCCTTGTTTCGCCCAATTTTGATGGGGTAAAGTTTTTTCACCCTAAAAATTGCCAAATTATTATATAAATGATATAAAATCCTTGGAAATTAAAATATTTTTTGAAAAATATCGTCAATCATTTTATAGTTGACATTTTAAGAACTGGTAATATTCGCCAACATTTATACACTTTTAAATAAGTACGGTTCCTTAAAATCATCCTTGCAGGTGAATTCTCTAAAATGTCGATAGTTAATATGAATCCCACATGTTGGTAAGTAAAAATAAAAAATGATAATAGATAAGATGATAAGTAGTTACATAGGTTTGGGATTTATATAAGCCCATCATGCACCTTTTTGTAAAAGGGCATGACTATTGACTTTAGATAGTCTTTTAATTAATAATAAATTGATATTAATATTAATTTATTATTTTATTGTTCCAGCTTCAGATTCGTCCTTCGCAAAAGAGAGCATTGTTAGTTTCTCTTGGATAATGGATCTACTATGCTTAGATTTGAGACTCATGACGTCTAGCCTTGCTTTCCTTACCATGTGGCTTTTAAAATCCATGTGGAGTGTTTGAATAACACTATTAAACACACAATTGTTGATGAAGGTGCTACAACCTCCATGATGTCTCTGGCTTGTTGGAAAGGCCTTAGCTTTCCTGTGTTGTTTAAATATATGTCTATGATGATTGTGTTTGATGGAAGTTCATTCGGACCACATGTCATTATTCCCTCCCTTCAATTCCAATTTGGAGGGAAGACTATGCTGGTTGAAGTTGAGGTGGTTGATGTGTTCACCCAAAAATCCACCACATAGCTCTCAATGACGTACACCACCCAAGGACACCATCTCACAACACTCATTTCACTCCATAAGACCTTCCATTTGACCCCCACACCTCCAAAAGAGCCCAAGGATGAAGAAAAG
>LPNX011088845.1:608287-644589 GCA_001517045.1 Pseudotsuga menziesii
GTCCCATAGGAGCTAAAGCCCTAAAAAAGGGGCTAAAACCCTAAAAGGGGCTAAAGTTAGGCTGGAAGGGGCTAAAGGCCCAAAAAAGGGGCTAAAACCCTGTCCAAGGGCTTAAAACCCTAAAATCCGTTGGAAAAACTATAAAAGGAGGGTGGGGGGTCACTCTCAAAACACTCCTCACTTGCCTATTGTTATGTTGCCCGTGGATGCTTTGAGACCTTTGCCTCTCAAACCACCCACATTCCCTCTCCTCCATTTCCATTCCATCAAGCCATTGCTTCCCAACCAAGAGAGAGGTGCTCCCATGAGCTAGGGCATGGTGGCCCATTTCCACCCAAGTGAGGTATAACATTTCTTTTCATGTTTTGTTTAATTGTTTTTGCTTTCTAACTATTATTTTTACTTGCAGGTTCTATTTGTTGACATTGTTTGCAGGTTTTCCATTGTAGTAGCTTAGGTTGCTTGCAGGTTTCAAAGAGGCGGAACCCTAACCTGTTTTCTGCAGAGGGGTTCACAAGGGCTTCATCTCCCTGTTTATTTTCTGTTATTAGCTCTTAGATCTAGTTTATAGTTGTAGCCATTTGCTTACTCTAGTTTAGTTTAGTTTACTGCTCTGTTTATGCTATTTCAATTTCATTTTTTCCGTGTTTTCAAAGAGTAGGAACCTACCCTTGCGCCCTATAGGCACAAGGGAGCCATTCTTGCTCCTGCAGTGAGGAGAAATCCTCACTACAGCTTTGGTGACCATACCAGGTCGATCCCATAGGATCCTTGGTCCAAAAATTTCAAGTTTTCAAGTTTTTTCAATTTTACCCTAGTTTTTAGAAATCTTATGTTAGATCTGTCTTAAATCTTGTTTATTTCCTATTTTAGTCAGTGCCAAAGCCTCTTCTAGGCCAAGCCGAGTCAGACTGACCCCAGTACCAGTTACTGTCAGCCAGATCTGACCCTGCCTCACCAAAAAACCCCTTTCCGGAGCAGGGCGCTCTTATCGGGGCAAAAGGTGAGACTGGGGCGCTCTTAATGAGAAAACAGGTGCACCCAAGGCACACTTAATCCCCAGACAGGCATGACTTCAGCCCTAAAACTCAGGTTGTGGCTGTTTTTGCATTCTGTATGACCCCCTCGCTCATTTCTGGAAAAATCTCGCTTCCCCCTCGCTAGATTTGGTCAGAAATGTGTGGCCTGTCACACAGAAGTTGAATTTAAGTTTAATTGACAGTAATTTTCAGTTTCAGAGGACTGTTAGTGTGGCCCAGCCGCCTCTGTCCAACATTGCAGGTCTTTTTCAGTTCCAGTTTTTATTTTCTGCAAATCAATCCATGAACAATGTGTAAATGTTAAATCAATCATTAAGGCTTAATAAAATGAACTAATCTAACTAAAAGTAACTTAAAAATAACCATCTTACTGCCCCCTTCCTCCTCTACCCAATCATCACCCTCCGGGGTATTCTGGGATACGACGAAGGGTAAGCTCATATAGATCTAGGCACTCCATGGTATTTTTCCCAAACCACTAAAATTGGGTGACCTGGAAGGTAGAGGGGGTAGAGAAGGAGGGCTTCTCATGGCACTAAGCGTCCTCCCTGTTGACCAACCTAGCATCCAGGAGGTGACCTGAGGATCTACGGATGGGATTAGTCCCATTGTGTTGAGAGCCCAACACCTTCTCTTGGTTTGAAGAAGAATATCATTGAGAGGTAGACATTTAGTTAGGCCAGCAATCCAGGGTTAATCACTGTACTTGCTTACAAATTTATGTTTATGTTTGCATACAAAACCATGATATGAACTCTACCATGAATTCATAAACCATATTGCAACAACCAAATACCAAAACAAACAAGCAAACCAACACACCATACCAAATAATTAACCCAAATCAGTTCATGACGTTGAGTAAGCCTTAAAATTTACCAAATTTACACTAAGTTCAATCAATTCTGCAGTCTTTGATGACATATGTCCTTGACTGCTTCAACTATGGGAAGTACTTGGGATTTTCCCAGAAACTCATTGTGAGGAGTACCACAGGAACCCCAAAGTAGCTGGCCGCTGAGAGGAATTGCCAAGCGAAACGGGAAATGACCCCTTCTGATTAAGTAGAAGCACCCGTGAGGAACAAGCCAAGTGCTGTCTTCTGGCAGTATTGGTGGCCGAGAGACTACCTTCAGCCAATAGGAAGCCATTGAAACTGGGGTCCAAATCTCATACCCACCAGTTTCATACACAAAAGCGAACACAATTGATCCTCCACGATCTTCCTCACGCCTGAGAGGCGAACCAACACCATTTGGAACACTTGATTGGCACCATTGAAGCTGCTCTTAGTGATCTCCCACACCATCAGAGGGCCACACAGCCTCTGATTTTGATTCAGACCCATATCAGTTTGAACCAAACCTCCACATCGCACCATCAAGCCCCATGGCTAGTGCAAACTCGGATCCATTTTCTGGCCTAACCTTAGCAAGTGGACCCATGTCCACATCACAACTTGTCACCCACAACTTGGTAAGAGATCTAAGCATAGTCATGCAGAATGTCATTAGCCACCACCCATAATGACCGGCCAAGCTAGCCCAGTGATAACACACGGGGGCAGTGGCCCCTCCACACACATTGCCCCTCTGGCCACACAGGGGGGCAGTGCATCGTCCACCTACATTGCCCCTATTATCATACATGGGGGAAATGCTCCCACCACCCATACCACCCCCCACACAGCACTTGGAGGCATTGGCCCATCCGCAATGGTGCCACCACAAGCATCCCCAGCCATGCAGATGCATTATGTACCTGCAAACCCCACCCCCATCGCAGCCCCATCCCACATCAACGGGTCAAATCTGCCCTTCATGGCTTGTCTGAACTTGCCTAACTTGGCTAGATTAACGAATGACCCCATTCGCCACCAAGCTTTCTAGCCACCCATGCCAACTAAGCTGCCATCAAACATCCCAAAGTTTGAAGGAAAAGCCCGGGGATGCCCCCAAAATCACATAATGACATTCCATCTATGGTGTTCATCCAACAGCATCGTAGATGACTCCATCAGACTGAGGCTGTTCCAACACACCCTTACAGGTGCCATGGCCAAATGGTACATTGAGATGCCACAAGCCAAGTACCTCGACTTCAACTCCCTAGCCTTCATGTTCCTACAGTATTTTCAACTCCCTGTTAGATATGACGAGGGGGTGGAGATCTTATTATCCTGTCGCCAAAGCACCGCTACTCACATAACTGACCATATCCATGAGTGGCGGCAACACCGTAGCTTATGCAAAATCCAACTAGACGACAGGATCTTCTTGGATTGGTTCCTTAAGACTTTGTTCCCACCCATCGCAAAGGACGACGCATCTGAATGTCCCCAATCTGAAGAAGAGGCCATATTGAAGGCCCAACAATTTGACTTGATCTACTCTCAGTCTGGATACTTGTACACTGTCATTCCAGACGCTCCCTGTCTGAGTACCTCCTACCATGACGCACTAGGGGCATCCCACGCTGCGGACAACATCATAGGGTCAGTCTCCCAACAACCACAGCCTCAACCGACACCACCTGTCGTTGCACTACAACCAAGCAACACTGCTAATGTTGCTTACCAAAACCAAGCTCCGGACTATGCTACAATGATGTCCCATTTCAGAGCAACAACCTCTTATGCACAACCTGCGCCACCGCAGCAGGCTCAGGCCATGGCTTGGCCAACACAATAGTATGTGGGGCAAACCCCCACATTTGTGGCACCACCACCCCCACAAATATACTATGCACCACCAGTGCAACAAGTTCAATCCCCCGCCCCCGCTCCACTCGCTTCGTTGGGACAAGTGTTCGCACAACAAAACCGTCCTAACCAGCCTGCCCCCAACAATCAACAAGGGAAAGCTAGAAACAATCGACCCCTCAACCAAGGAAATAACCAACCGTAGGGAGGCGGTCAGCAACTGAACCCTCCCAATAATGCCGTGGCTAATCGGCCAGCCCAAAACCCCCCATGACAGAATGCACCAAGACGTAACGCTCTATTGTGCACAAACCAACCTTGTACACTCTGTGATGTTTATGGGAATTACACATTTGAGTGTCCCCTCATGGCTCACGCTAAGCAGGCCATTCAAAATGAGGCCCAACAGGTCACCAATGCTACAAACCAAGCACAACCCAACCCGACACCACAAGGAACTCCCCCCATGGTGCTTCAAAACCCACTACCAGTCCAAGGATTGGTGGTAACCGCACCCCCTCCCCAACCCAACCCCAACACTCTGGGGGCACCGCCCACGGCCGAAACAAGTCTTCACCACCTGCTAGCGATGACCACTGAAGAGGTCAACTTACAGACTAGATGAAATCAGTACGGTACAACCACCGAACCTGCCGACTCATCAGTAGCATCCATGTCTAAGACATCCAACCTACCTCTCTAGTTACCCCTATTCCCGCGCCCCCCCATACGCAGAATTGCCAATAATCCCACAGCTAGAGCTACAGTCAGCTATAGCATTGTGGATGATTTGTCCCAAACACCAACTGTCATGTCCACTCTTGAGGTACTTAAAATGTGCCCAACGCAACAGAAATCATTACTAGCCGCTCTAAGGGAAGTAGACCCCTCCGACTCCAAGATGATCACCTTTGACACAGAGAACAGAGAGCCGTGCATGCCCTCCACTACCACCTTCCAAATCTCAGTGTCCATCCGGAACTTGGTTGTGCACCGATGCATAGTGGATGAGGGGGCATCCACGTGCATCATGTCTACCTTGGTTTGGCAGAAGCTTGGATCATCGATTCTGCAACCGTCCTCCATGACTCTGCAGGCTTATGATGGACATCCCACTAAAGCCCAAGGAATCCTCCCCCATGTCCCCATCACGTTAGCTGGGAAGATAGTCCTGATTGACATCGAATTCATCAACGCTCAACTGGACTACAACCTCCTCCTTGGAAGGAGTTACATGTATGCTATGCGAGCTGTCGCGTCAATTGTCTTCCGCCTCATGATGTTCCCCCACGAAGGGAAGATTGTGACAGTTGACCAGCTCACCTACCATGATCTGCAAGGGTTAACAACACCTACCAACATTATCCCTACCATCACCACCATTGAGCCACAAGGGGCGGCCGCACACGCTAAAGTCATCCCTGTAACCAACACTGTGGTTGAAAACACACCAGCCTCCCCACCATTGAATGTGGGCCCTGGGTTTTTTACCGATCCCACTATGACGGCTCCTTTCCCGTTGGTGTCACCACCACCGACATAAAAGCAAACTGCAGACTTTTGCATGGTCTCATCAAGCACCGCTACACCCAAATAGCAACCACAGCTATAGCCCCAACCACAACCACAACATCATCCGCAGCTGCAACGCCAACAGTAGCCACAACATCACCCACAGCAGCAGCATTACGTACAGCTGTAATCACAACCTCACCCCCACATGCAACCCGGTGGGAGTTATGTGGGCTCATCTCTAGTCCATACAATTCCCTTCCTCTTTCCCCCACCTGGTATCATGAGCAAGTCTGTCATGGCCACCTTAATCCTCCCCAACTTTACGTTGGGGATCCCGGTGTGGTATCTTGATCCACCAGCTCAACCAGCAATGCCCCATGTTGTGTTAACTTTGGTGCAACCTATTGCGGTTGAGTCTCAACCCCCACCCGGTCTGCATAAGCCAACCGCCACACCTGCACCTACACCACCCCAACCCAAAAGGGCTAGGGGAAAGAACACCAAAGCCACAGCAGAACCACAACAAGTTCCACCTTGTGCTATCTGCGAACAATAGGGCCATCCAACTCAGAATTGCCATGAAATCCCAGTGATCTGTGCGCATCCGGATGCCATGGATACGAACGAAAACATCCCCGTGGTTGAACTCCCAACCATGCTAGTAGTAAAGAACAAGGCATTGAGAATAAACCATGCTTGCACCCTTAGCAGTTTGTATGAACACTACTCTCACCATTGCCAAGACTTGCCCGAATTTTGAATGTCTCTCGCTGACCTCCATCACCATTCCCTTGAGTCTGAGATCACCTTGATCGAAGAAGTTCACCCCCCCACTGCCTTCCTCAGACACCGTGTCCATCTACATGATGTCCAGTTCCGTAGACCCTCTTGTCTCCACCATCATCGATGGTCCATCAGACCTGTCTCTTCCATTATTTCCGTAGCCACAGCCGCAACCTCAGTTACTAAGGAAACAATGGGTTTCATTCTCGATCAACATGATCCTTTTTCTTTTCCTTTTCTTTTTCCTACCATTCAGGATCGTGAGTAAGTCTACCTTGGAAACCCTCCATCTACAAGATTTCACACTAGGAGATCCTCTGTGGTACCTTGAACTACCTGCCCTACCTCTAAGGCCCTAGGATGTGTTGAATCATGTCCATCCAATTGAGATGATGTTGCACCTACCTCCAGGTCCATTAAAGACTCCTCTTGTCTCCAGTCCTACCCCTCTTCCTCCAACAGAGACTGGGGCAAGGCCACAAAAGCCACAACCAATACCATTTACATGATCTCGAGCACTAGTTTCCCTTTCTTCTCATCGCCTGTGGAATATCCACCTGATCTATCCCATCATCACTTACGTGATGATGGGGATATCTGTAAGACCTCCTTCGGTTTTACCCCATTCCCTTTAAACCATAGTGTGGAATCTGTTCTTCCCATAAAAGACCATATTTCGTCATCCCTCCTTTCTAATGACCTTCGTCTCAGCAAGGGGACACACACCATTATTGACTCTGATGGACAACTCTTGGAGAACCCCCACAACGGGCTTCACCTCAAGAGATTTTTCGCCTAACATCACCAATGAGTCGCTTCATTTTCTTTTTCTTGTTTTTCAACATTTTTCAGCAAAAATCAGTGGCAACACCATCAACTGCTAGTCCAAAGTCACCCGGAACCGGTTTGAGACTCCTCTCACACCTCCGAGCTCAAATTTCCATTTCTGAGACCATCGTCTCATGTTTAATAAACCAATTTTAGGACCATTTCCCACAAGTCACCTCGATTTATGAGACATGACATGACGATGCAAGTGTGCACAGACCTGTACTTGCATCACACTTCTCGGTCCGCAACTCACGTGAGTTTTCGGGCCTCCGCCCATTAAGGATTGTATTATACTTTTATTTTTGTATTTATAATTGTCTTTTCCACCGCACCTTACGTGGACATTTGGACCATCGTCCACAAAACCCTTTGTTTTTCTTCCATGTATTTGGCATGTAAGTGTCCTCGGGTAGCCGCCCATTAAGGACTGTAATTTTAGCTTTTATTTTGTATTTTTAGCATATAGTCATCTTTTCTGTTCACCGCACCTTACGCGGACCTTTGGACCACTGTCCACAAAATGATTTATTTTCTTGCATGCATTTAGCATATAAGTGCCTCTGGACTTGTACTCACATCACATGTAGTCAAGTCCGTCCACCGCAACACACACACATGCTCTCCTAACCTCTGTCCGATAGCCACCTTGGTTTTCCTGCCTCTGCCGCACCGTCTCGCAGGCCTCTACCGTGATCTATCCCACGCATGTATTGGTATGTTTGAGAGCCTTCTGCTTTGTCCACACTGCGTGGATGATCTTTGGACCTCTGTCCACCATCCCAACATGGGGCACCACTCGGGCCACCGCAGTGGGTTGACCACATTGGAGTTTTGTTTAATCTCTTTTCTGACTTCTTAAAACAATGAAAATATCATCGAGCGTAGCTGCTTCCTTTCCCGATCACTAAAGTACAGGAAAGAGCATCTACATCGTCTCGTTTACCTCCTTTTACGAACCATGTAGACCATTTCATGAAAAGGACCTCCTTGGCACACTCAAGCCAAGACTGTTCCCCTCTGCATACTTTTATGCTTTCTCGGGTAGAGGGGCCACACTTTATGAAAAAGCTCACCACCGGTTGTTTTTAAGCTCTTTCTAGCCGTCTCAACAAGAAAAGATCGCGAAGCAAACTTGGTTTCGTTCATGCTCGTAAAAGTATTTGAATGACCGTCCAGTCAGTGTAGGTTTAACCTTTTCCGACCTGATTGGATTACCAATGGTAAAGAAGTCTCTCATCCCCTTTAGGATGGGTGAGCTCTCCTATGTATACTTTTATCCTTTTTCGGGCACAGGAGACTACCAACGAAAAAGAGCCCCCAATGGAGTCTTCTTCATTCTTTCAGACTCTCTAAAATTGAAAGCACCATCAAGCATTTACCTTCTCGGGCTCGCCAAAAATCCATGAGATCGTACCACAATGGTGTCCCTAGACACCACCCCACAGAAAACAATTTGGCAACATTCCCACATTGGGTCGCCTTTGTTCAGAGTACTCTGCAATTTGTCTTCCTTGGATCCCATCAGTATCAAAAGTGTCCACCTCCTCCAAGTATTTCCCATCTGCAGCGATATTCCCTGTATTACAGCTATGATCCCATTCCCTTGAGTCAATTTCATTTGCTACCTAGTCCACCCTGCCGTCATACTCTGAACAAAGGAAGTTTGAGTCTCCCACTCCCCCCTACCCCTATTCAATTCTTTCCCTTCCCTCCCCTCCCCCCCAATTCATTGAGTCAATTCACAGATTACTTCACACCTTTTGGATTATCTCCCCCACGCTTCTGGTCAAGGAAACATCATTGCCTTGAATAGGGGCAGGTCTCCCTTTGTCGACGCCAACACACATATTCCAGAGGATAGACCCAGAGGTTCCTGTGCCTTGGTTTCATTTACATCATTGATGAGTTCCTTGGACCACTTGAGAGGAGTCCTTAGTGCCTCTTGGGGTGGTTGTTTCTCACGTGCTCGACTTCAACTCCATCATCGCACCATTGAGATTCGTACAGGGTTTGTTCCGCACAATACTTGGTCGAAGACCCCGGATGTCACCTAACTCTAGCACATTGGGGAGTCCACTTGAGGGACCTAAACAGGTTATGTCCCTTGTGATTTCTGGGTTACGTTGGAGATAGTGATCAGAATCCCCAACAGTGCTTCGATATACCTTTATGATTGATACAACATACTTGTACCACAGAGACTCTGACTCTTAATCAGTGAGTCCATACAACTATGTACCTTTCCAGATCCAACAGACCATCAGTCATGAATATATAGCATTCCATGAGAATGCCATGGGTCCAATGTACCAGATTAGTGTTGTATTCAACCTCACATGGAGGTAACCAACATTGTAACATCAGTTGTATATGATCGGCTCTTGTATTTTAGAGCATAGATCAAATGATTCTTTTGACATTGTCACGAGCATGGGAATGCCTGCCTTGTCGATATACATGTCACACATTTATTGTATCTCACCCATTGATGGGAACCAAATTAATACAAAAACCAAAAGCCACCATGCCCCAGCCCCGGAAGCACCACCTCTACACAGCAAATCCTATGATGTATGTCAGCCATACATTAAGCTCCTAACCTCACACATCAGGGGGCAATCTGTTCACCCAAAAATCCCCCACATAGCTCTCAATGGTGTACACCACCCAAGGACACCATCTCACAACACTCATTTCACTCCATAAGACCTTCCATTTGACCCCCACACCTCCAAAAGAGCCCAAGGATGAAGAAAAGGGATAAAAACCCCAAAAAGGAGCCCAAAATAGCCCCATAGGAGCTAAATCCCTCAAAAAGGGGCTAAAACCCTAAAAGGGGCTAAAGTTAGGGCGAAAGGGGCTAAAGGCCCAAAAAAGGGGCTAAAACCCTGTCCAAGGGCTTAAAACCATAAACTCCCTTGGAAAAACTATAAAAGGAGGGTGGGGGGTCACTCTCAAAACACTCCTCACTTGCCTATTGTTATGCTGCCCGTGGATGCTTTGAAACCTTTGTCTCTCAAACCACCCACATTCCCTCTCCTCCATTTCCATTCCATCAAGCCATTGCTTCCCAACCAAGAGAGAGGTGCTCCCATGAGCTAGGGCATGGTGGCCCATTTCCACCCAAGTGAGGTATAACATTTCTTTTCATGTTTTGTCTAATTGTTTTTGCTTTCTAACTGTTATTTTTACTTGCAGGTTCTATTTGTTGACATTGTTTGCAGGTTTACCATTGTAGTAGCTTAGGTTGCTTGCAGGTTTCAAGGAGGCGGAACCCTAACCTGTTTTCTGCAGAGGGGTTCACAAGGGCTTCATCTCCCTCTTTCTTTTCTGTTATTAGCTCTTAGATCTAGTTTATAGTTGTAGCCATTTGCTTACTCTAGTTTAGTTTAGTTTACTGCTCTGTTTATGCTATTTCCATTTCGCTTTTTCCTGTTTTCAAAGAGTAGGAACCTACTCTTGCACGCTATAGGCACAAGGGAGCCATTCTTGCTCCCGTAGTGAGGATAAATCCTCACTACATGATGTGCCCCTCAACTACAATCTATTACTAGGATGGAACTAGATTTACACTATGAAAGCCATTGTATTGTTTGTATTTCATGTCATGTGCTTCCCTTTTGAGGATAAGATTGTGACAATCGATCAATTGTCATTTGATAACTCTAGTTCATCTGCATCATTAGGAGCTATTATCCCTACCATTGATAATTCTTAGTCGGAAACTGAGAATGCTGGCGTCAAAATGTATCCTTCATTAATGGGAAATTTTAATATTTTGGCACCAATTTTAGCTATTAGTTCTACTCCTAGTGGTGGTTCGCCACCTTTGATTTCAGTCCCATTTCACACAACGTATTTGGTTGACCCATGGACTCTCCCTTCTCTGAGTAATTCAGATGAAGATACTATACTTACCAAGGTGTAAATGGAATTATCTGTAGCAAAGATTGCTTATCACACTATACTTGATCATATTGTGGACCTTGGTCCTTACTCTTCGCAGATTGAAGAGGAGGATCTTTTTTCACTGCCTGTTTGGGAGGTTTTGTCATCATGATCACATGATTGACTTGATGGTATTTTTCCTTAAGACGAAGTGATTCTTGAGGGCATGAATGGTGTGAAACAGTCTTGGGAGGAGATGCATCATCGATCTTACTTCCTCCTGGAGCTCGAACATATCGAGTGTGATGAATTTAGGACGACCTTAAGAGAGAATGTTGGTCATCCCATGATCCCATTATGCACTCATGTCATATCTGCCAAAGAGAACATGGCGAACTTATCTCCAACTATTCCTATCAACATTTCTTGGATTCCTGGAAAAATTGAGATGTTTACATCGATGGTTATTGCTCACCCAATGAAATCAAAATATACACCGATCTCTATAAATGATTTCATGATGTCTTTGCTTGATCGTATGATGAAATTCTAGGGATTGATCCTTGCATTGTTGAATATGAAATCAAAACTAAACCAAATGCTAAACCTGTTCGATAATTCTTACGTGCGATGAACCCTCGTAAAGAGTTTGCTATTGAGGCTAAGATAAAGAAGTTGCTCAAATTTGGCTTCATCTATCTGGTTCCCTTAATCGAACCGGTATCCAACCTCGTTCCTATCTATAAGAAGCAGGGGACCATCCGTGTATGTACTGACTTTAAAGAACTGAATAGGGCATGTCTAAAGAATAATTTCCCCACACCATTCATTGTTCATTTTTTGGATGAGTGTGAGGGGCGTGAGGTTTTCTTATTTATGGACAACTTTTCGAGGTACAATCAAATCCATATTAAACCCTAGGATCAACACAAGACTACATTTATATGTCCATGGGGTACATTCACATACCAGAAAATGCATTTCAACCTTAAAAATGTTAGATCTACTTTTCAGCGGGCCATAACCTTCTCCTTTCACGACCTTAAATGTATTATTCGAGTTTATCTAGACGATTTAGTTGCTCACTCTCATTTGAGGGTGGATCATCCAGATCATCTCTGTTTTGTCTTCAAAAGATGTCTTTGTTATCAAATTTAGTTGAATCCTCAAAATCACATCTTTTGTGTTAAGGTTGGTCGTTTATTAGGGCTTATCATATATAAGGAGGGGATTAGGACCGATACTCTAAAGATTGAGGCATTTACGATTGTCTCCCCCACGCAAAATTAGACACCTTCTGAGTCTCCAAGGGATGGCTAATTTCTTGTGTAGTTTTGTTGTAAATTATGCCAAATTGACCAAGGGATTTATGTGTTTGTTGAATAAGGATACTCTATTCATACAAGATGAGTGAGCCCAAGAGTCCTTTGACGCTCTTAAGAAAGCCTTGGTATCAACCCCCATGCTTAGTACACCTGACTATAGTAGGGATTTCTTGTTGTATATCGTCGCATCTCAAGAGACGATTGGTATGGTTCTAGTTCAAGAGGATTAGGATATCTAGGAGCACGTTAATTACTATCTTAGCCAAAATCTTATTGATGCAGAACTTTGATATAGTCACGTTGGTAAATTGGCCTTAGTGACTATCCATGTTGTCCAATGTTTGAGACATTATATTTTGCTTCTCCAGACTACGGTTATAGCTCATATCAATCCATTTCAACTTGTCTTGACTAGACGGATGATAGGGGGGATATAATAAATGGATTATTATATTGAAAGAGTTCGACCTCAAATTTGTTTCGGCAAAATCGAAGAATTCCTTAGTTTTTTTTAAAGATGATGTCAGATCTCCCTAGTCTTGATGAATATGGGATTCATAATGATTCATTTGTGGATGAAAACATTTTTCTCATTTCTACTGTGGAACCTTTGTATGGCGACATTATCGCCTATATTCATACCTTGAAGGTTCCCCCTCACCTCTCGAGGTATGAGCGTCAATGCTTACATCATAACTCTAAGAACTATCTGGGGTAGATTCCATTTTGCATCGTTGTTTAACCCATGATGAGGATGAGTTTGTGCTAAATGATTGCCACGATGGGGCATTTGGTGGTCATTTATCTAGGCTTGCTACACCCAAAAAATTCTTAGAGCAGGTTATTATTGGTCCTCGATCTTTAATATTGCGTTAATGCGGTTAAGCGATGTCACCATTTCTAGGTGTTCGCATGGAATATGCACTTGCATCATGTCCCGTTACACCCAATTATCACCATTGGTCCCATCACCAGGTGGGGGGTGGATTTTATGGATTGCAACCTGTCTTCTACTAGGTGGCACCATCACATTATAGTGGCCATAGATTAATTCACGAAATGGGCATAGGCTATGCCTACAATCAAATTTTTTGATGAGACAGTCATTCATTTCGTATTCAATTAGATTAACACTGGGTTTAGGATGCCGAAGGAGCTTGTCACTGACCATGGTAGGTACTTTCAGAATAAGATGATGGAGAAATTAGCCTGAAACTAGGGTATAAGAAAGAACATTCTTCTTCTTACTACCCCCAAGTGAATTTCCAAGTCGAAGTTGTTAATAAATCCCTTAAGGCTATTCTACAAAAGACCATTAGATAAAGCAAAACAAATTGGCATATCATGTTGTACCTTGCTTTCTGGCATATCATTGGCATATCATGACATCCGCGGCCTTATATGCTACTTTTAGTTATGACAGGTGCATATTTATGCGGGAAATTTTTGCTTTGCCCATGTATATGTGTCCCTATACACATCTCACTGATTTGTCACCCATGTGGGCTGTGAATCCTATCTTTAGGAGTCCAAAAATTGAAAATTCACCACTAAAATTAAAAATTAATGCATTGAATCGATAGAGAATGGGATTGTGAGTTACCTGGTCCTAACAACTGTGGATTTCGTGGCTCGTAGCTCTTGGAATCTTCGTCTGAATTTTTGGGGTCCAATATGCTCCAAATGCACTATGATGGGTTAAAAACAAATGGTATGGTAAAAAAATGATTTTTTACTATTTATTAAATAGTTTTACCCACTTTTCCTATAGTTTGGACTCTTTATTTAGTTTTTCCAGTTGTTTGGACTAATGTGATTGTGTAGGGTCCTCTTTTTCTACACTTTCACTGAGACTTTGACTCATTCATGCCCATGGTAGGTATAACACTGAACTTGAATATAGGATAGAACCACTTTATGTGTGCATTATGCATTATCCTATGATTATGTCACCTTAACCATAGGTATGAACCCACTTGTTAATGTCATGGAACCATCCTACTGCTACTAGAAGTGACATTACGTAAGTGGTAGAGTTTTCCTAATCATGGGTGCCCTAGTTAGATCCCACTTTGTCATTTGGTACCCATGCTGAGCATCCCCCCTTAGGTTTGGGAGTCCCGTGTAGTCCCGCCATGCCTTCACATTCTTTCTTAACTTTATGTTGGTTATATCCTATAGGGACTCCCATTTTTTATCAAGTTTTAATTGCATTACATCCATCCTCTTGTCATATTGAGCTTTATAATGGCTCCCTACTTTAATTTTATCAGACATATAGCCCGAGCTTGTCTCAATTCTAGAAAAGTAAAGCCTCTAGTTATCTTTTGCAGCTTGATTATCCCATTCCTAGAGGAAACATCCCCCCGATTGTCCTTATCCTACATATGCTTCCTTGCATTGAGCATAGGTATGTTCCATTGCTTGGAACTAGTTTGCTTGCCTATGACACTCATTTCCTCCTTGTTGTACTATAAGCAATTTTATTCTTTTCAAGCTTATTAAAATGGAAAAGACCAAAAAAATCATAAAACATAAAAATACAGATGGGAAATGATATTATTCTCTATTGGCAGTTGTCGTGTCTCCTTCGAATGGAGCACAATCCACGAGCATATTCATAATTGGTTGGGATTCTAGTATGACCTTTGGAGCTGTACTGGTTATTCTGAGCTTTCTCCACTGACTGGTTATGCTTCCAGTCCCTATGGAGCCTCTGTTGATTCCTCCTATGTCATAGATTTTTCCCAGTTTGTATTTTGGGTCTATGCTACCTATGTGTCTCCATCTGCCTTATTCTCTTGTTCAAAGGAAGTCTTTAACTCGAGTCGACCATTCCTTAGTTATTTTGACTTTGCATGTCGACAATTCCTGATACATTGGTCACTAGTTCGTGCACATTTGGTTCGTCCAATTTCTTCCAAATTATCCAGCGTTGTTTTGTATCTCATGTTGGTTGATGGGGTATGCCTTAATTCCCTCCTTCCAATGGATTCCACTCCATCGAATTCAAATAATTTATTATGGAATAGGGATCTAGAGTCCATCAAGTAACTTGAGGCTTGCAGTCATCAGTGGCAGGTCCTATTGCCATCGATAGATTTGGGAATACATCAATGTCCCTTGATCAATGAATTTTTTCAAGTGTTCTACCTCAACACATCTATTCACACTTGATAGAATGCACTTTATACCTTGATTCCCATTATCATTATAGGTGGGATGTCTCACATTTGTTAATGGTATACATCAATGACCGATAATCAAACAATAGTCCATCATGTTCAACCCCAACACATTTATTCATGCGATGGGACATATACTAGGGATGGTTTGTGTAGAAGTCCTCAGAGCTTGGTGGCATTTCATATATGCTACTTCCTTGATCGCATTTGTATTTATGATATTTTAGTTCTCTTGACTAGAGTTTAGTGTACCTTTTTTATGCACCAAATATCTTCATTGAGTATGGAGACTGTACTTCACTGTATATTGTACATGGCGATGACCACTCATGACATATGTCTATTATGCCTATTCATGGCCATTGTACTGATATGTATCCGGGACTTCTATATATACTTCATATCTACAGTCATGTGTAGAGATCTATCATTGTATTATACTGACGATTGGTTGGATATTCCACTTGGTTCTTCATTACTCCACTCTTGGGACTTTTATAATGTATTTTAGACATCATGTACCCCTCTGACCTCACACATTAGGGGGAATTTGTTATAGCGTGATTTGCCACAGCTGATACATAATGATTTGATGGCCTTTCCATGTCCCTATGTAGACTCACTATACCCCATTTTCTCACCATTGTCCTGATGCTCCAGTTGAACCCCTTAAAAACATGTTTTTAATATACACGTGGGTCACAAGTATACAACCCGTGTACATGGATCTTGCATCACTGTCACCCACATACATTAGGTTTTATGCTCAAAAATAAAAAATATTTGGATTTTTCCTCATCAAGTAATGAATGACTTGATCCTTGGCCTTTCATATGTCGAGAAATGCTCTGATTTGACCTTTCTTTTCCTATTGAGGGGCTATATATTGAGCTATTGTGAAGCATTGAAGGAGGATAATTTTGGAGAGTAAAGAGACTATAGAAATAATTTTCCCCATTCTTATATGCTTGAGTCTACATCCCTTTGTCCTTGAGGAAGCCATTAGTGCTCTTTCCCAAGATTTCCTTTGTCTTTGTGAGCTTTCCATTGTATGGAGGATTCAAGTGGTGGAGGGACTCAGTTTCTCTGTTTCAACGAGGTTTTGATAGAGGTTTTCATTTGTATCTATGTTTACATTAATAGAAATATCCATTTCTTGTCCAATTTCATGTATAATTATGAATATTTGTATCCATGGATGTAATTACTTTGTATACATGTTTGAATTGAATATGCTATATTAGACACTAACACTTTATATATCATGCTTGTATATTTGTTTGTTGTTGAGACCAATGTGCATGGACAAGTTTTTATCGAGAGCTCAACGAGCATCTTCTTCGAACGATTGATTGAAGGTATGACTCTTATCCCTTAGTGTTTAGTTTCATTTATATATATAGCATGCCTAAGAATGGATTGATTTCCGGTGTCATACTGTCTGTTGTGGTCCACCCCAAGCCATAGGAAGTTTTTCTCCATAACAATTTCTATTTGTCAATCAATTGGGGTATTCAATCTTTTGAAGAAAATATTTTTCATTGGGTTTCTAATTGTTTTAGGTTCAAGGCGCTTCCTTTGTTTGCTATATGGGGAATTTGGAGAAGCAAGAATTTGACCATATTTGCAAATGATAGAATAAGTATTTTCCTTATAAGCTCAAAATTTTTCGGGATCTTATCAAGAATTTCATTCAATTCACATTGAGAAAGCTTTGAGGATCATTTATTTCCCTTCTATTTTGAGTGATGTTCCTGATGAATTATTTGATGGAGATTCTAATTTGGGTCTTAGTGGTTGCGGTATAAGTATCATATACAATGCAAGAAAAAATTACCACATTTGGATGGGATGTGATGAAGTTACGAACACCATAGGGGAATTATTGGCTCTTTGGATTGTGTTAAAGTTTGCTTTTATAATGGGTATTGACTCTTTATAGAATTTGGGAGACTCTAGAGTAATTGTGGATTGGTTTAATGGGGCATCTGATTTGCAGATAGCCATCCTTAAACACTGGAAATTCAGAATACAGGAGCTACAACCTAGAATGCAATATATTTCATGTAGACACATTTTTCATCAACTAAACTCTATTGTTGATACTTTGTCTAAGAAGGAAATTGGACTAAATGAAGGGGTACTTTTTTATGAGGAATACATGGATGGTAGAGTGTTGTCCAATGGCACATATCAGGTTTACTAAATCTTTTGTTTTAGTCTTCATCTATTACTTAGTGATGAATTTTTTTTGAGTCACATTGTTCTTAGAATACTATTGTGTATATGTTGTTATTATTATTACATATTGTTGTTAGTAGTTTTGTAATTTGCACTTATATGAACTTTGTTGGAAAAGTTTGAATCTTGATTCAACATTTTCTAATGGCTCGGGATAGATCTGTATTTTTTATAACATTATGAGGCTATGATATATTTGGGCAGTGTTTTGATCAGTCTAGATTTGTATCTTCAATTCTATGTGAATAGCAAGATACAATGTTTTTCTTCTTGAAAAAAGTTAAAAAAATTTCTTCTATCATTTACTTAAATGTTAGTACGGTTGTACATTGTATTATTATTTATTTGAATGTATCAATGTGTGTGTTCCTTCATAATGTGGCTTTAGTTTATTGTTTTCTATGTATTAGAAAACATTTCTCTTTTGTAATTAGAAGAAAATTACCGAGAAGAAAATTATAAGAGTTGGGTAAAAGAGGATAAGTACTACTTTTTACAGTTAGAAGAAAATTATAAGAATGGGATAAAAGAGTACAACACTATGAAGAAAAAGAGATGTTGAAATGGAAATGGGTGTTACCAAGGATTTTGCATGAAGTCAATGGGATACAAAAGCATGTAGGCCCATTGTAGTTGACACTCACAAGTTTACTTGAAATTGGGGAAAATTTTGACATTTAAAAGAAAAATCAAACTTATTTGATGTTGGGAAGTATTTAAAGATTTAAAAAGAAAAAACAAATTTCCACTTGCAAGACAGTGGGAGGTAAAGGTGATCATCTTAATAATATAGATATTATAGATATGGGTGATAGAAAGAGGAAATACCTCATTTAAGATGATGTCATGATTTGATAAGAGGAGATGAAGGCATTTAAGTGTTTGATTATAGAATGAGTATTTAATGTCCCCTCCATGAGGTCTTCATGACTACTCTGTCGCTTAGATAACCCTTAATTATCCTGGCCTTATCCTGACATGAGAAGGGATCAATTTTGATATATATTAATTGCCACGATATTTAATTTTTAAAACTTAGGATTAAAGTGTTATGTAAGATTGTAATATATTTGTGATAATATTTAATTTTGTAATTAAGTGGATGTGCCAGGTGGCCAATGTGGGTGCATGAGGTCTAGTGGACCTAGTGAGTTATCATACCAAATGGAAACTAGGAAAAAATCAAGAAAAAATCCACAAAGCCACAAAAAGATAGAAAGCAGCAGAAAAGAAAAAGGTGGGAAGGAAAAGCATGCAAGTCCACAAAGTGGAAAGAAGTAGAAAAGAAGTGAAAATCACAAGAAAAGTAGAGAAAATCAAGGAAAAGAAGGATGTTTCCAAAAGTTGCAAAATCAATCCAAAGCGGAAAGGCAACAAAGCAAGGGTAAAAGAAGGAAAAATCATAGATGCTAAAATCAGTCAAGGGCATGAGTGATGAAGGTGGCCACATTCAAAGTATCCAGATGTTTAATCATATTATAAAAGAAGAGGAGTGCACTATTCTCACATC
Organism: Pseudotsuga menziesii; assembly: GCA_001517045.1. Taxonomy (NCBI): domain Eukaryota; kingdom Viridiplantae; phylum Streptophyta; class Pinopsida; order Pinales; family Pinaceae; genus Pseudotsuga; species Pseudotsuga menziesii. Next base: position 627,307 of record LPNX011088845.1, read on the forward strand.
TTTTGACATTTTTTGTTTTACATTGAGAGCTCTGATTTACTCATACTTGGGAGATGTGCCCCTAGTCATAGATGAGAGGCGTGCCACTGTTGAACATCAATATTATGTGGATCAAGTTTACCATGATGGGAAAGGATTCCAACCCTATTCATTGAAGTTTATTGCAAGCCCTCTTATGCTATCTGAGATCTTATTTCTCTATGTGTTGCAGACTCCACCTATAGGAGCTTTCTCTGATGTAATTGATCTCTGACTCATTCTTGAGGTTGCTAGTGACCCTTGGAGTTATTTTTTTGCTTCTAATGCTCTGTAAGATTATGTAAATTCTATGATAAACTATATCTGATATTATTTACACCTTTTCACTTAATCTTCTACAATTTATTAAGTTACTTTTATACCTATGCTCATTGGAATGCAAATTTTGACTAGTTTCCTGTGATATTTTAGTATTATATATTATGCTCAATGATTTAATATCATGTCTCTTCATAATGTTAATTAAGACAATAGTGAAAACCTTCCATTTCTAATTTTGTAGATTCATTGTTCTCTTATTTTGTTTGGATTGACTTGATATAGACTAGTAGTATAGTCCTGAATTGTCATATCGTACCCAAACCCACTCAAACCACCAAATAGATTTCCAAAATTTGAACCAAATGTATTTAACTACGTATGTTACTATAATCCAATTCTAGATACATTCGATGAAGCACCAGGAGCCATTGGGTTTCACATAACTGTCGGGGATTGAAACTATGTGGTCTTAGGACTATCCCGGGTGTGATGTACCCAGAGAACGTTCCCACCACGGTATGTATGGAATTAAAACATGTCTTATCATAGTTGTAAAAAATGTGTGCATGCTTATATTCATTTTAAATTATTATAGACTTTTGTTGTTTGTTGACACAAACCTGGCCAACAAAACCCAGTCGACAGGGGTTCCGCTCTATCGACCCTTCAGCCACCGCATCTCCTTGAGCATCGAACTAGATAGGTTTTACCCCATCCAGGAACACCCATGGAGTGGATGAGGTCTCACCCGAGGCATTCGAGGGAGAGCTTTTAGAACCAAGTTTTTACAGAATAGGAGAGGAAGATATGCATCTACCTATTTACCCAACATAGGCGACATGAACAGATCTGATTATTTATTAGCATTCATAGCAGAATTCATCATTATTATTAAATAGATCACATCATTCAGTCATAGCAAGCTTCATCATACTGCTATGCAAAACAGATCTAACAAGATGACATCATTTAAGGCAACCAAACATCGCATCATAGATCCATATTGCAGATTCACTTGACATTCATTATTGGTTGCAGAAAACAGTAAAATAGTAAAACATAGAAATCATAGTGATTCAGATCAACTTCCTCTTGTCATATTACTTCCACACAAAACAACAGGTTCTTCAAAACAACTACAAATCACCAAGTTCTCTCTAATTCCTCTCTTCAAGTCTATTCGACACTTGCAATTCTACTTCTATTTATAGGCTTATGCCTTTACATTCAAGGTCCACTTGGATGAATTCCTAACTAATTCTTAACTAATTCTACAAAATCACGACCAATATCCACAAAATGTGGTCAAAGTACAAAAAACTAACACAAAATATACAAAATATTATACTCTCCGCCTTGCGTGCCATGTCTTTTGCTCTTGCGAAACATCCATGATGTTGCATAGCTATCTTGTCCCCAAAACCATACCAACAGTCCCCCAGCACAATCTTGTGGCTCGCCCTCGAGCCACATCAGTTGGACATGGTGTACTCATTGATTTTCAACTTGAAGTCGTCGTCCTGCTGAGTGATCTCCTATACTTGTGCTTGAATTTTCTCAATAATGTCCTGACTTCCTAGCAAATATTGCTTCAGTGGGTGCTCCACCAGCTTTGTAGTCACCTCCTTCTTTCCTTCCTACACAACCTATAGCGCAACAACTTCTTTCACCGACAATTGAGCTCCAATCTCTTGGAACTCGTCTAGCTGTTCATTGTGCTTCCGCTATTTCTCCTGAGCCTTTCCAACTAGTTGCTGCAACTCCTTTAACTCTATGGACTGCGTAATATAAACAATCGGTGGCATTGTTTGTAATGCTATCTTCAGTGTCGCCAGCTGTCCATCTACTTCCTGTAACTGCTTTGTCAGTTTCTCTAACTGTTCGTCTTGGACAATGCTGCCGCAAAATTGGGTAAAATTGGGTCATCGTCTTAGTGATATTCTTTGCATCCTGTTCCATCTCTTCAAATTGTGCCTCCATCTCTTCAATGGCACCCTTATGTTTAGCAATTTATTTCAGTGTTGTGTCTGGATACACCAAATCATTCAAAATATTGTTTTCTTGCTACAATTGCACAATAATTTCCCCAAGCCACTTTGCTTTTGCGACTGCATCCAATGTCGTGGTGTTTTCATGGACATGCATACATACATTCGCAACTGCCTCTTCTACTTGCACTCAACTGTCGAAAAGGCGGGCCTTCTCAACAATGAGTCAATCTGTTTCTTTCTTCAGCTTCGTGATATCCTATGCAGTCTTCATCTTCAACTCTTCTTGTGCTTTCTTCAATGCTTCTATCTCCTGCACTGTTTCTTCCATCATTTTCTCCTTCATGCTCCACAATTCATCGACTTCCTTGTGCTTCACCTCTTCTTTCTCCTGTGATCATAGAAATCAATCGCTGATGTCCTTCTATCTGTCTTCCAACTTCTGGTTGGAAACGTGCTGCATGTGTACCAACGTCTGCGTGGGAAACACGTTGATATCTAGTGATATGCTTGGAAATTGTTGCAACAAGGTATTCAAGTCCTTAATTTTGGTGTCAATCGTAGTTGGGGGAATTTGAACATTCATAGCCCAGGGCTCAGTGCTGATTGACATGATTTTCTACATAGTCCCACTCTTTGGTGCTCTTTTCGAAACAATATCATATACATAAATCCGGTTTGGTTCATACCTCATTGAATCCTTCTTGTTCCAATTTCTTCATTTCCTTTGCAGCCACATCAGTTACATCATTAAAATCTTTGACAAGCCGGTCCAGTTGTGCTTCCATTGCTGGTACGGTGCTACTACTTGCGCCCTGCTCCATGCGCCTCTTTGTTATGATTTCCCTGAGTATGCGCTTAGCTTCCAGATTAGTGGGTGTCTTTGTCGATGATTCTCCATCAGATTCATGCTGGTCATTTTTCCGTATGGGATCTTCAGTGAGTCTACTGGTGGCCCCATTGATACTTCTTCGACGCTGACCAGTTCCTGCGATGCTATGGGCTAATAATTAATCATCACGTACAATTCTTCATCAGACAATTTGTAAGGCATCGGAAACGATTGCTTATCTGGGTCGCGTCGTTCTTTAACATGAATGGTGTGTGGCCTGATTCCGAACCAAGCAATCCTATGGTATTTTACGGTGACTTCCTCTGATAGGTGGGGGGATTTAGCAACTGGTGCTTGTAGTGCTTCCCAGTAGACCCAAAATTGGATCACACAATCCTCTTGTCTTGTAGCTTCTTCAACCCACCACAAATTTTGATATTGTGCACCCTTCCACACCTTAATAGCTTCAACATCCATACCTTGGTAATCGACAGGGTCCATCCAAGCCATTAGTGCGATTAAAATCAACATCCAACTATAGGTAAAGGTCCGTTCTCCTGCCTGGACCTCCACCGCATCCTCTACCAACTGGTTCATCAAGAAGAGTGACCAGTTCATTTTCACCCCCTCTGTACATTGCTCTGCACACACAATCACCCCCGAAGTGCATTGGATGGGGCAGCTCTTTCTTACAATCTTTCTTGCTAGAATCCGTGCGCTAATATGCACCGCCTGGTTGTTAATGCTATCAATGTGGTAAGCTCACCCATCGCACTGCAAGTCGTATTTCTTCTTCAGCCTCGTAGCAAGCTGCTTATCATTGTCCCTTCCTCAGAAATATTGCGATGGGTTTGGCCCATCCTTCGATATCCCTATGATGTCGGAGATTAAATCAACCGTGATTGCGACTGGTGTATCCAGCCACAACGTACTTCCATGAAAGTAGTCCAAAAACTGCTTGACGCAGGAATTTGCCTCATTCAGTTGCCCAAAGTGGGGCATGTTGATTAACGCCAGCAACCCAGCTTTGTCTAACCCCTTCACCCAATCCTGTGGGATATGCACTATTGGCCTGCCTCTAATTACAAGCAATGACACATAGGGATCATTCGCTACATCCGCTAATGTGAGCAATTCATAGTCATTGTACTTCATTTGGACTAGTACAGGAACGATATCTTTGTTGCACACCATCCCCTTTGGCAACATTGACATCCTCGGTTGATAGTTTTGGTTCTTGGTGAGCCGCTGAGAATGCACATCAATTCAAGTGGGCGGTATGTACCCAGGGATGTCCTTGGAAAAAACCCTTGTTTGAGTCGCAAATTCTACACCACTCGAGCTCGATGGCCCCATTTGCATAGTTGCTTCTTCCCGCACCCTGATGGACGTTCTGGTTTGTCTCTTCTACAACGCCAGAGAGCTTGGATTCTATTCCTTTCTCTTCCCCCTTGTCACCAATGAAGATCCAACTGGCATGCTGGCAAATTCTTCCATAATAGTGATTGGTCTGATTGAGGAATATCGCTTGCTGGAAATCTCGACAGTGTTCGGGGTGCACTGCATGCTGTACCAATATCCTCGAAGGCTCTAATAGCCACACACCCTCTCTACTCTTGTGAACTCTTTCAATTCACTCAGATTCACTCAGTCGCTCTGTGCTTCGCTCAACTCTGCAACTCTGCAACTTCAACTTAACATAATAGTGCTTCCAACCCTCGTTGAGTGCCTTCTTATAGCATCATGTCGATCCCTCCTCATCATTACCAAATCAAACACGGTCATTAGGACCAAATCAATCATTAACAACCCAAATCCATCGATGATTCTATCAATCCAATGGTCGGATTGGCCATAAATGCGCGTCACTTCAACAAGCACTGTCGGTTAACTACTTTAATTGTCTTCATTTATTGCAGATTTGACTATTTCACGGCCCTGTAGATGTCACAACATGACCTTCCAACTGCGCTAATGACTTCTACTGTTACACAACCACTTCCTCTCGGTGCGTCGTCTGTCCACCCAACATCCTATATATATATATATATATGTTGATGTATTTGTAACTTTGGAATGTATTCACTTGTATATATTGTATTTCATTGGTCCCCAATGCTCCTATCAAGAGAATCACTTGTATTTCCTTGTACCCTGATGTTCCTATCGGGAGAATTACTAAAAGTCATGAGGAAGTCCCCTCCGTTGTAAGTTGGGTCATTAGTACCCTAGTTGTGGTTACTCAAGCCTACATAAATGAGTTAGGATTAATCGAACCTACATAACTGAGTCAAATATTAAGTGAACGAAAGAATATAAATAGAGAGTGAGCCTCTCTATTTGACACACACACTCACTCAATTGGGGCACATGAGTGAGAGAGGAAGTGCTGGCACAAGTGAGAGAGATCAGCTGTCGGAGATCATCTTTACGTTTTTGGGTTTTACTTTTGCTATTGGTGCTCATTCTATCTCTGAGGAAGTTGCGAGGTTTTCTCCTTTATGGTTTCCCCGAGGAAAATTCTTTGTGTATCTTGTCTCTTGTGATTATTGTTGTGCATGTTATTCTCTTAGATAAGATCCTAAGATCATATTGATTAAATGATAAAAATATAACATGGTATCAGAGCTAACCTGAGAAGAAGACATTGTGCAGTTGCAGAAGCTAGGGCTTCTGACTTTTTGGGTCTCTTTCACAATCCATCAGCAAAAGGAGGCTAGGCTAAATCTCCTTTGAAGGGCACATCTTTCTGTTGAAGCAGAATTTGATTTCGGGCACTTTCAGTTTTTGCTGCGGGAAATTAGGGCTTTTCATAGAAGTGGAATTTTTGAGTGAGCCCAACATAGTATTTCTATCCTTGTCAAAATCGAAATTTAGAGCCCAAGGTCAAGATTTTTGGTTGGGTGAAACTCTGGGAAAGTCAAACCCTAATTTGACCCCGGGCCTGAAAAACCCTAAAATACTAAAACTGGTAGTTTTGGTACATTCTCTATATCTTGGGATTGAAGAAGTATTTGAAGCAATCAGCTTCAAGACATGAGATCCATAATTAAATAATAATTTATGATATATATTGAAGATGATTTTATATTTACAAATGGCACTCGCCTTTATAGGATTGAGTGTATAAAATGAAAGGTTACACCCTTTCGGATAATAGTTAACTAATCTACTTAATGTTTATTTAATATTTGTTACATTTCCACTCCCTTTAAGGGAGCTTTGTCCTCAAAGCTGTGTTAGAGAAAGATGTAGTTGTCAGAATTGTTTGGATTCCCATGTTGCATCTTCTTCCGGGAGGTTTTTCCATTTTATAAGGTACTCTTTAATTACTCTTGTCCTTAATCTTTTTTCTCTGGTAGTAATGATATATTCTGGTTCAAAAATAATTCTTCCTTCATCATCTAACATGGGAAGTAGTGTTTGTGCCTACTGGTGTTGACCTATCATCTTTTTTAAGCATGAAACATGGAAGACATTGTGGACATGAATTGATTTTGGTAGCTCCAATGCATATGCCACATGGCTGATCTTCTTATTGATTTGATATGGGCCATAAAATAGAGGAGCTAATTTATTATTTCCACCCCTTTTTAGGTGACAATTGTTTATAGGGTTGTAATCGTACAAATACCCAATCTCCAACTTCAAATTCCCATTCTGTTCGATGTTGATCTGCTTGTTGCTTCATTCTATTCCTTGCAGTGTTTATATTTTCTTTAAGTATTTGTACAACCTTTTGATTTTCCTCTAAATGGTATTTTATTGAGGCAACCCTTGTTTGGTTGGTAATGATATCCTTCCATTTTGGGGGTGCATATCCATAGAGGGCTTGAAATGGTGTCATTTTTGCTGATGTGTGATAAGTAGAATTATACCACCATTCTGCGAGATGTAACCATTGAACCCATTTATTTTGCTTATTAGTTACGAAGCAATGAAGGTAGGTCTCTAAGCATTTGTTGACGACTTCTATTTGACCATCTATTTGAGGATGATAAGATGAGCTCATGTTAAGTGTCATTCCATTTTGCTTGCAAAATTCTCTCCAAAAATTACCTTTAAATTTGGCATCCCTGTCACTCACGATAATCTTGGGAAAACCATGTAACTTGTAGATATTTTTACAGAAAGCTTCTGCAGTTTCTTTTGCAGAATTAGTTCTCTTTACTCCTATAAAATGTGCATATTTGGTTAACCTACCTACTGCTACTAGTATTTTGTCTTTCCCATCTGATATGGGTAGACCTTCAATGAAATCCATAGAAATTTCCTCCCACTTCCGGTTTGGAATATGCAATGGATGGAGTAACCCGAGGCTTGAGATATTCTCTGCTTTATTTCTCTGACAAGTGTCACACTCTGCAACATACTTGTGAATGTCAGCATTCATACCCTTTGAGAAGAATGACTGCCTTGCATTATAGTAGGTTTTATAAAATCCTACATGTCCCGCAGTGGGGCAGTCATGTGATTGTTTACATACCTTGGTTTTAAACTTAGAGTTTGCACTTAAGTAGATTCGTCCTTTGTACCATAAGAGGTCATTCTTCCAGTCAAATTTTGGATACTGATTTATGTTGTCAATTATGGAGCAAAACTATGCATTCTTAGCATATTCGGTTCGGATTTCATCCAAAAATTATGGGATTACCATTGATACGGCATAGAATTGTACCTCTTCATCTTTCCTTGATAGGGCATCAGCTACTACATTGTCCTTCCATTTTTTATGTAAATTGTCCATATCGAAGGTAGAGATCTTTTCGATCCACTTTTGTTGTTCAGTAGTTAACGTCTTTTGCTGTAATAAGTGTTGTATACTATTATGGTCTGTTCGGATTAGGAACTTGCTTCCTAACAAATATTGTCTCCATTTAGTTAACGCATGCATGATGGCCAGCATTTCCTTGTCATAGGTAGACTGCAGGAATTCTCTTTTGTTCAATTTCCTGCTTTCAAAAGTGATTGGATGACCTTCTTGCATTAGCACGGCTCCTATCCCAAACCCTGAAGCATCACATTTAATTACAAATGGTTTTGAAAAATCAGGTGTTTCTAGAATGGGAGTTGAAGACATAATTTGTTTGAACGTTTCAAAGCATTTTCTTGCTTCATCATCCCATAGAAAGGAATTCCTTTTTAGGAGATTTGTTAGTGGAGCAGTGACATGTGCATAGTTCTTGATGAATCTTGGATAGTAACTTGTTAATCCCAAAAATCCTCGTAATTTTGAAACATTCTTGGGTTGGGGCCACTCCTTCATTGATTGGATCTTTCTTGGGTCCACCTTGACTCCTTCCTTTGATATTATATGACCGAGATACTCTACTTCTTGTTTCCCAAACGTGCATTTTGACTTCTTTGCATAGAATTGGTTTTCCTTCAAAAGAGATAGAACCTTTTCTAGTTGCTTCAAATGTTATTCCCATGTCTTGCTATATATAAGGATGTCATCGAAGAATACTAACACAAATTTCCTTAAGTAGGGCTGAAATAGTTCATTCATAGTTTCTTGGAATGTGGCAGGGGAATTAGTTAACCCAAAAGGCATTACTTTGAATTCATAATGTCCTTCATGAGTTTGGAAAGCAGTCTTTGTGATATCTTCTAATCGAACCCTCATTTGATAGTACCCTGACCTTAAATCAAGTTTTGAAAAATACTTTGCGTCATGAAGTTCATCCAGCATATCGTCGATGAAGGGAATTGGAAATTTGTTTTTAATCGTTATTTTGTTTAATCCTTGATAATCAATGCATAGCCTGAATGATCCATCCTTCTTTTGTACTAACAGGACTGGAGCTGCATATGGGCTTCTGCTCTTGGTGATGACACCACATTTCAACAAGTCTTGGACTAACCTTTCTATTTTCGTTTTGTGATGGTGGGGATACCGATAAGGTTTAACCTTGATAGGGTTTGCCCCTGATTTAACCTCAATTATGTGTTCTATACTTATTTCAAGTGGTAGCTACATTGGTACGTCTTCAAATATTTTTTTATATCTTTGGAGAAATTTTTGGATTTCTTCTTTGAGCTTGTTTTGTTCACATTCTTGTCCTTCCATTTGATGGAATTGGATCACGTCTTTTGATGCTCCTTTTCGAATGAGCTTCTCCATCTGTTGCGATGAAACTACTTGTGTGTCGAGTGGTTGGAAACCATGTAGTTTATAATTTTTTCCTTGACATTTAAACTTGATAAAGTGTTTTTGGTGATTGGCAGAATATGTTCCCAATGTTTGTAACCATTGGACTCCTAGAACGATATCCACTCCACCTAACGGTAATGTGTATAGTTCTGATTCCAAGTTGAAATCCTGAATTTGGAGTTTCACTTTGTGACATTTTCCAACTTTTTCAATTTTCTTTCCATCTATGACCATCACTTTCATGTCCGGAACTGGATGTACAAACAATTTGAGTTTTCTGGCGACTCTTATATCAAGAAAGTTGTGAGTGCTTCCAGTGTCCACTAGCACTGTAACATTTTCATTTTTTATATGTCCTTTTAACTTGAGAGTCTATGGTTGACTAATGCCTGTCATGGCTTCTAGGGAGATTTTGGGGGTCTCGTCACTTCTAGATGCCATATTTGCGGTCGCCTCCTCTTCATCATCATCATCTTCTTCTTTTGATTCACCATTCTCCTCTACTTCACAAGTATATAATTTATTTGAGCTATCCTCAGGGCGAAAACCTATGTTTAGGATTCCATCTGTCTCCACATCGTCGACATTTTCCTTCCCTCATCCTTTGATTTTTAAGGTTCTTCCTGTCGTCCCTTCTAGGTGGGGGAATGTATTTGTTTGTATTGGACTCTGGAATCGTCTCTATGTTTCTCTGTAAATATGACTTCCCTTTGTATGTTTGGAAGTTTTCAAACTTAGCCTTGGCTACTTTTGCTTTTCGTCTTACTGCTTTAACATTTTCTATGTCATGCATTTTTAACTCTTTTTGTATGTAAGGCTTTAGTCCTCCCACATAAGTTTCTAGTCACTGTTTGTCTGTTAACCAAAATACTCTGGTAGCGAGTGATTCCCATTGGTGTGTGAATTCTTTGACATTTCCTTTTTGCTGTAACCTAGTAAGCTTGGAGAAAAATTCGTCTTCATTGAGTCCTTGAAACTTTTTGAGGAAATCATTTTTGAACAAATTCCATGTGTATGTGAAGTTGTCACCCTTCCACCACATATACCAGTTATATGCATGGTTTTCAAGATGCATAGATGCATACTTCACCTTTTCTATATCTGTTGTGATGTTATAGATATCGAAGTATTCTTCTGCTTTATTTAACCACGCTACGCATTGTTTGTCATTTCCACTGAACTTTGACATATATATTTTTGCTTTGGGGGGATACACTACATAACGCTGATTCCTTCTTGTCTTGTTGCATGGTGGTGATCTTGAATTGCTGGCTGAAGTATACGACATATCTGAATCGTCTTTTTGTTTGTGGCGATCTTTTGTCTTTTTCTTGCCCATTATCCTCATGAGAGTATTTAGCTTGTCGTTCAATTGGTCTTGTTTTTCCTTCATCCCGTCCAATTTGTCGTCTAGCCTTCTATCTAACACTGAAACGACTTCCTCTCTGATTTCATTTTTTAGCTTTGGATTGCAATTTTTTATTTCTTCCTTTAAATCTTCTTGACTCTTAATAATGCAATCATTGAAATCCTTCTCCAATTTTTCAATTTGGGCTTTTAACTCCGTTGTCATGCTTTTTAGGTGTGGTGGTGAATAATTAGACCCAATTTTGGCTTAGGAGGATGAATTTTTTAATAATAATATATTAATTAATTAATTAATTAATTAATTATTATTATTATTATATGTTTTTTTTTATATATAAACTATATAATAATTTGTATATAGTTTTTTTCTTTTAAATAAATATTGTAATAATAATATTATTATTATATAATATTTAATTTTTATATAGTTTATAAAAAAAATATTTGAAATAATAATTTTATTATTATATAATATTATTTTAAAATTGGTTTCTTTTTCCTTGTTTGTAGGTCGTGGAGGTAGATGGGAGGATGGTGCATGGAGGCAGCGTCGGAGAATAAAAGGGTGTGGAGTGGATGGTGTGGTGTGGAGGAGGGCGAATGGATGGATGAAGTGGTGTGAAGATGGAGGTACGTGGTGGAAGGGTGTGGCGGTTGGGAAGTCAAGTATCATAGAAGATTCGTGGAGGGTGATGGCAGGCGTGAAGGTGGAGGTGTGTGGGAGGATGGAGGGGTCAGCGTGGAGCAGGCTAGAAGGGAATGCATAGAAGGGTGGTGGGTGGGAGGATGCACAAAATGGTGGTAGGTGGGAGGATGCACAGAAGGGGGAAATGACAAGGAAGGAGAGGGGTGAGGAGGAGGTGGAGCATGGAGGAAGAAGGGGGTAAATATGCGATACATAGAGGAGCGCGAGGTGGAGATGAAGCGTGAGAGGAAGATGGATGCGAGAAGAAGGTTGGCTGTGCAAGAGGAAGGATGGTTGATCAAGAGGAAGGTTGGCTGCTCTGATGGGCAGGAAGGTTGGTTTCTCTAGTATTTTGTCTTTCCCGTCTGATATGGGTAGACCTTCAATGAAATCCATAGAAATTTCCTCCCACTTCTGGTTTGGAATATGCAATGGATGGAATAACCCGAGGCTTGAGATATTCTCTGCTTTATTTATCTGACAAGTGTCACACTCTGCAACATACTTGTGAATGTCGACATTCATACCCTTCCAGAATAATGATTGCCTTGAATTATAGTAGGTTTTATAAAATCCTTGTTATAGCTGATTTTACCACTCTAGGTGAATCACACTTGTATGGCTTTCCCCTGTCCCTCTGTAGACTCTTTAGACCCCTTGGATCATTTTTTGTCCTTTGATGTTTCCTTGACCATCCCTATAAACATGTGGAAATTAATACATGTGACTTTTAAACCCCTAATTGCGTATATACACGGGTTTGACCCCTAAAACCATGTACATCGGGATGTGTGCAAAATCCAAATCCTTTTGGAGTTTTCCTTGACATGGATCTGACTCACTTGACTCCTGGCCTTCCATATGCCTTGAGATCGCTCGGATTCGACCTTTCATTACCCCTTTGAAAAGCCATATAAAGAACTCTTTGATACATTGAAGTCATAGGAGAGAATCGAGAGCAAATAAACTATAGTCCATTGTTGCTGGACTTGTGCTTGAGTCTGCATCCCTTTGTCCCTTGGAGCACTTTTGTGTTCTTCCCAAGCTTGCCTTTTGCTTGTGAGCTTGCTATCGAGAGATGGAGGATTGAGGTGGAGGAGGCCCAAGTGGGGGATTCAGTTTCTCCAATTCGCAGACGTGCCGACAGAGGTTGTATCCACTGTAATCTCTGATTTTATATTAATAGAAATATCTTTTCCTGTACAATAATGTATGTTTGAATGAATATTTTATCCATGGATGATTTCAAATGCTTATACATTGTTGATTATATATGCTAGAATAGATCTAACACCAATATATATAGTATGCTTGTCTTGTTTACTTGTTGTTGAGGAAGTGATTTATCAATTCGAGCTAAAGCTGGAAAGATCAACGGGGATCTACTTCAACCGTTCGGAATAAGGTACGAGGTCTGATCCTTTAGTGTTAGATATTTAATTTCTATTGCATATTGGAAAGGATTGATTTCTGGAGTCAAGTTGTCTGTTGTGGTACCCCAAGCCATAGGAATTTCTCTCCGTAATAGAATTGGCGACTATGTTGGGGAGTTTCTAGTAGTTGTCCTTTGGGGGTTTTCTATCGGCATTCAATGACTTTGAATTGCTCTCTTTCTCTTGTTTCTGTGTCGAGTCTGGAGGCATGTTTTCCTGGTAGTGTCTGATTGGTGTGGAGTTTGTCTCAGCTTGTCTGTTTGCCTTTATTTTTATGCACCTTTCTTCCTGTATGCGATTTTTTAACTCACAGTCACGTATATACGCGGGTTTCAATGCTATTTCCACGTACACACACGGGTTTGCTGCGAACAGTCGCGCATGCCCTTAGTTTTTCCTTCTAGAGGAAGATGGATGGTTGCTGGGTGAATTTTGATGATTGTTGAGTCTCTTTTGATACTGCTAGAATCTGTATACACCTCTATTTCTGACCAGAGACGTTTTTTTAGGGTAAATTTTCTTTTTTGAAGAATGTTTTTGTCATTGCATTTTCGATTTTTTGTTTTGGGATTAGTGCATTAGATTTATTTTACCTTAGTACTTTGCTTGAGTGTGCTTGCAGAGTCTGGGGGTTGTAGAACCATTCTTTTGCTTTAGTATCTCATTTTTATTCCAAAAAATCCAAAAATATTTGCTTATCATCATGCATTGCATCTTGCATTTTGCATAGTAGGGATGATTTTAAGGAACCATACTTGTTTATAAGTGTATAAATGTTAGCGAATATTACCAATTCTTAAAACACCAACAATAAAATGATTGGCGATATTTTTCAAAAAATATTTTAATTTCCAAGGATTTTATATCGTTTATATAATAATTTGGCGAATTTTAGGGTGAAAAAAATTTACCCCATCAAAATTGGGCGAAACAGGGCTTCAAAAAATGCAAAATGGCGAATGTTTTTTGGGAGAAAAACATGGAAAAATAGCCCACTGGGCTAAAATTCGCCCCTAAAATTATCCCTGTTGCATAGTACTTGCACTAGATTTGCTTTGGAGTATTAGTCAGGATTTCATATAGGAAAGCTTGCATTTATCATTTGAAGAAAATTGTGCATTTCACGTAGTAGCATACCCTGTTTTTCATGGACACAATGCATTTGCATTGATTGTTAGGTGTGAATTTTGCTTCATGTTGTGTCATAACACCATTAGTTGCATGGCCATATACCTCTTTTGAGTAATAAAGCCAATTAAAATCAACGCTTAAGTAAAATGAACTACACTATTCTATTTGATAGGGTTCACCAACAAGATTAGGTTTTAGGGTCTTGGAATAGTTCATTGTGAGTAAATTATCCAAGACCACTAAACAACAACATGTATGTGTCTGTCCAGGTGAGTTTGTGAAATTCCTTGGTATAACCAGTGTTTCTCAGGATCCTCCTCTCAAAAGGGAGTTAAGCATGAGGCAGTGTGAGTGGTTATTGATTGGGATGACCCCTAGTCATAACTGAGTAGCACCAGAGATATTTCCAGGATTGTATTCGTATCTGGGGGCTCTTTCGAGAGTTTCAGGCTTTGCTACCTGTTACGGAGATAAATTCCCATGGCTTGGGGTAACACAATAGATAGCTTGATTCCAGAAATCAATCCTTTCCAATATGCAATAGAAATTAAATGTCTAACACTAAAGGATCGAACCTCGTACCTTATTCCGGATGGTTGAAGTAGATCCCTGTTGAGCTTTCCAACTCCAGCTTGAATTGATAGATTACTTCCTCAACAACAAGTAAACAATACAAGCATTCTATATATCATGGTGTTATATCTATTCTAGCATATATAATCAATAATGTATAAGCATTTGACATAATCCCATGGATAAAATATTCATTCAAACACACATTATTGGACAGGAAAAGATATTTCTATTAATATAAATCAGAGATTACAAGATACAACATCTGTCAGCACTTCTGGGAACCATAGAAATTGAATCCCCCACTTGGGCCTCCACCACTTCAATCCTCCATCTCTCGATAGCAAGCTCACAAGCAAAAGGCAAGCTTGGGAAGAACACAAAAGTGCTCCAAGGGACAAAGGGATGCAGACTCAAGCATAAGTTCCGGCAACAATGGACTATAGTTTCTTTGCTCTCAATTCTCTCTTATGCCTTCAATGTACCAATGAGTTCCTTATATAGCTTTTCAAAGGGGTAATGAAAGGTCGAATCCGAGTGATCTCAAGGCATATGGAAAGCCAGGAGTCAAGTGAGTCGGATCCATGTCAAGGAAAAATCCAAAAGGATTAGGATTTTTGTACACATCCTGATGTACGTGGTTTTAGTGGTCGAACCCGCGTATATACGCGATTATAGGTTTAAAAGTCGTGTGGATAATTTTTCACATGTTTTTAGGGATGGTCAAGGAAACATCAAAGGACAAAAAATGGTCCAAGGGGTCTAAGGAGTCTGCAGCGGGATAGGGGAAGGCCATACAAAGTGTGATTCACCTGGAGTGGTAAAATCAGCTATAACAGATGCCCCCTAATGTGTGAGGTCAGAGGGGTCATACAATGGCCGAAATACATTATGAGTCCATCCCAGAAGTGGAGTGATGAAGGATCCCAAATGAAAGACTAGCCACCCAATCAGCATAGTACAATAATACAACTTTGCACATAACTGCAAATACATATAGCAGTCTCGGATACATAAGAGTACAATGGCCATGAATAGGCATGATACAAGATATCACATAAGTGGTCATCACTACGTACAATATACATAGATCCGAATCTCCATGATGAAGATATACAAAGGACCATGATCTTCATAGTGGCTGGAAATATCTGACATATACTGGAATCAAGTCACAAGAGCTGAAATATCATGAACACTGGCTCGATCAAGGAGGTAGCATATAAGAGATGCCACCAATCTGGAAGGTATTCTACACAAACCGCTACGAGTACATGTCCTACTATGTGAATAGAGGTGTTGAGGTCAAACATAGTAGTCCATCATCTGATTACTAGTCATTGATGTATACCGTTAATAGACGCGAGATCACCCACCGATAATGAAAATGGGAATCAAGGTACTAGAGTGCAAACTAACAAGTGTGAATAAATGTGTTGAGGTCAAACACTTGAGAGGATCCATTGATCAGGGGACATTGATGTATTCCCAAAGACTGTTGATGGCGAGAGAACCTGCCACTGATGACTACAAGTCTCAAGGCACTCAAAATGACTCTAGATTCCAATCCCAGAATAAATGATCTGAAGTCGATGGGATGAAATCTGCTGGAAGGAGGGCATTAAGGCATCCCCCATCATCCAACACGAGGTAATCAACAAAGCTGTATGATGTGGAAGGAATCGATCATAAGGTGCACAAACCAGTAACTATACCAGGAATGGCCGACATGCAAAGTCAACATAACTGAGGAATGGCCGACTCAGGCTTCAACTTCCTTCAAACAAGAGCATAACGACATATGGTGACTGAATAATGGCAGCATAGACTCGATATACAAATTGGGACATCTCTGCGACATAGGAGGCATCGACAGAGGCTCCATAGGGTCTGGAATCTTAACCAGTCGGTGGAGATAAAATTAGATAAATGAGTACAACTGCTAAAGTCAAACTATAAACCCAACCAATGGGTATGATATACAGTGCTCCGTTCGAAGGCGACATGACTCGACAGCTGCCAAAGATAACATCTTTACTTATCTGACTTTTTGTTTTTTTTTGGACTTTTTCAATTATTTAAAAAGCTTGAAAAAGAATAAAATTGCTTTATAGTTACAAACTAGGAGGAGACGAGTGTCATAAGGGAAAACAAGCCAGTTCCAAGCAGTGGAACATACCTATACTCAATGCAAGGATACATGTGTAGGATATCGACACTCGGGGGAAAATCCCCTCCCGGTAAAAAGGGAAACAAGCTGCGAAGGATATAAAAAATGGCTCCGCATGGCTAGACATGAGACAAGATTGGCCTATATGGCTGAAACACAATGTCAGGGGAGCTAGCATAAAGCTCAATAAGGTAGGAAAAGCTCATGATAATGCATTCACAACTTGGCATGAGGGAGTCCTGAGAGAAATAGGCCAGCAAAAGATCAAGAGGAGTATGAGGCTCTTGTGAAATGCCATGGCGATACTATACAATGGACTCCCACACCCTAAAGGAGAAAATGTTGGAATGGGAACCAAATGCAAATAAGGTGCTAACTAGGGTACCCATGTAAGGTGAAGCTCTACCACTCATATCATGCCACTTCTAAAACAACAAGAAGCTTCCGTGACATAATAGAGTGGGTTCGTACCTAAGGTCATGATGAGATGGTCATAAGGTCATGCAAAATGCAAATGGTGATGAAACCTAACCTATATTCTAGTTTAGATATGATACCTGAGATCGGCACGAACGGGTCAATCCAACGGCTGAAACAACATTGAAAAAGGTCCTCTACATCATGAATTATGTCAAAAACGGTCCAAAAT
>LPNX011088845.1:666037-733051 GCA_001517045.1 Pseudotsuga menziesii
TCTAAAATTTCGCACTAAGGTAACCTCGCATGTCCCTAATCCACAACCATAGGTTTCATCAGAATTGTTTTCACCATTTTTTATTTATGATCCTTTTCCCAAGGTGACCTGTTACAGGACTATTAATAACAACGAAGTTGTATGGACTTCCACGTGTCACGGGTTCATCTTCTGAGTCTGACCTTTATACCATAGAAAGTACAGTATGTTTCCTTTCTGTAACATCTTCAGGGATTCCATTTGGACCTCTGTAGCCTAAGATATAGCAGATCTCCCCAGGTGTCCTATTTAGGGATGAATTCTGGAAGAGGCTAGAACCCTAACTTGGAGAGATCATATCTCCCAGAATATAGCGAATCAAAGGCTGCCCTTTGGAAAAAGTGTTCATCAGGATTTGATCTTCAGCCCTTGCAATTTTCAGCTTCTGAGACTTCGCCAATATCAGAATATAGCGACTGTACCAAAACTTAGCAGTTTTAGTATTTAGGGTTTCTCCTAGCTCAGGGTCAAACTAGGGTTTGACTTTCCCAGAGATTTACCCAACCAAATTTACTGATCCAGGTCTCTAAATTTCGGTTTTGATGAGGAGAAAAATCCTATGCTAGTCTCACTCAAAAATTCCTCTTCTGTAGAAAGCCCTAATTTCCACATCGAAACTGAAAATGCTTGAAATTGAATTCCGCATCGACAGAAAGATGCACCCTTCAATGGAGAGTCATCGTAGCATACTTGTGCTGAAAATCTGTGGAGGAAGATCCACAAAATAGGAAGCCCTAGTTCCTGTAGCCGCACAATGTCTTCTTCTCAGGTTAGCTCTGATACCATGTTCGTTTTTCAACATTTAAGCTAGCATTATATTAAGATCTTTTCACTGAGAGAATAACAAGCACAACAATAACATAAGCACATCACATGAGACAAGAGACACAAAGAGTTTTGGGAGGGGAAACCATAAATGGAGAAAACCCCTCAACTTCCTCTAAGATAGTATCACCACAAGATGTGAACCCAAAACAGTAAGATGACCTCCCTTCACAACAACAGCCTTCTGTCTTCTGTCAAGCCTAAGAATTTCCTTCTCCAAAAGTGCGCCACACTTGAGAGAGTAAGAGAGCTAAGTCACAAGTGATAAATAGAGAGACTCTCACTCTCTATTTATATTCTTCCATTGAATTGAAGTGCACTCAACCATGTAGGCTTAACTTATAATTAATTACTTGAGCCTACACCTTAATTAGTGTATAATAACCCAAGTGCCCCCTAAACTGTGGGGACTTACCTAATGACTGATATGACTTGTTTACATTATAATCCTCCCGATCGGAACATCGGGGCATGACCACATGACTCAAATACATAATAGAAACATCCCGGAATAAACATCGGGTTACAATAATATAAAATACATATAAGAATACATTCCGAAGTTACATATACATCAAAAGGAGGGGCGTGTGGTGGTCATTTATCGGGGCTTTCTACAACCCAAAAAATGTTAAGAGTGGGTTATTTCTAGCCGTCGATCTTTAAAGATTGTGTAGATGCGGTCAATAGGTGCCACCCTTGCCAAGTGTTTGCACGTAATATGCGCTCAAAACCTGCCTCGTTACATCCCTTCATCACCGTCGGTCCCTTCACTAAGTGGGGGCTTGATTTTATGGATTGCAACCTGGCTTCAGCTGGGGGGCATCATAATATCATAGTGGCTGTTGACTACTTCATGAAATTGGATGAGGCTATGCCTACAGTTGAATCCGACGGTGAGACAACTGTGCACTTCGTATTCAACCAGATTATTACTCAGTTTGAGATTTTGAAAGAGCTTGTCACTGACCATGGCTTGCACTTTCAAAATCATATGATGGAAGAGTTGGCATCAAATTTAGGGTACAAACAAGAGCATTCCTCCTCTTACTACCCTCAAGTGAATGGACAGGTAGAAGCAGTGAATAAATCACTCAAATCCATTATCCAATGAACCATCACACAAAGCAAGAATAATTGGCACATTATGGTATATCCTGCTTTGTGGGCGTATAGAACTGCTGTTAAGACTGCCACAGGTTTTTCTCCATATAAAATTGTACATGGAGTGGAGTCAGTATTTCCGGTTGAGTGTGAGATTCCTTCGTTGAATCTAGCCATAGAGCTCTTACCAGACACTTCACCATTGGAGGAGCGTTTGGTCCACATTGAGCAACTTGATGAGCAACGTCGAGATGCCTTGGTGGCTCTAGAAGTAAATAAGCATTGCGTAAAGGTCTAGTATGATAAGTCTATCCGTCCAAGGAGGTTTAGTGAGCAAGACTTGGTCCTTTTGTGGGATCAACCAAAAGAACCCTTGGGGGTAGGAAATTTTAACCCCATGTGGTGTGGTCCTTACGTCGTCAAACATGTGTTAGAGAAGGGTGCTTATGAGTTAGTGGATTATGATGGAACGGCCTTGGCAGTGCCTAGAAATGGGCTCTATCTCAAAAAGTACTATGCATAATTTTCAGCCAAGGCTGGTTATTGTATATTATTGTACATTTTTGCATAGATAGGTCTTTTTCTTATAGTGATCGGGTTTGTGATTAGTTTCTGTTTCTTTTGGAAGATGTCAATGGAATCTTCCACCTTCATACGATTCGCAAATGGTGCGAGCTGTCACACTCAACACTCATCCTCTGCTGCTTGGGTGATTTATACTCCTATGGGTCAGGTATTATCTTTAGGAGGCATATGCTTACGGCAATGTTCAAACAATGTTGCTGAATATAGTGCCATTATTGAGCTTCTACAAGATGCCATTTTACATGGCGTTCTCTCTCTTGAGGTACGTCTTGATTCGGAGTTAGTAGTGTCACAACTTAATGGTTTGTACCATGTTATAGATCCGAAATTATTAAGAATATTCTTACGTGTGAGGTTATTAGAATGGCAATTTGACAATATAACATACATACATATTCCAAGAATTAATAATCAAGTTGCTGACTCATATGCTAACTACGTGTTAGATTGGCATTTGTTTCATACACAATAAACTCATCACAAACACAAATTTTAACACATGTAAATAAATAAACCGATCATCATAAAATTTTTTATATACATCCAAAATGTGGTAATACATAGTGTCATAATACAAAAATGGGGCTCTCGAGCCACCAAAATACAATACACAGTAATACAAAATGTATCACTCCTAGGTATCTAAGCCTGTGGAGGAGGAGGGGGGTTGTGATCATGGAATGTCACCATGGCTCTTGCTAGCCGTCGAAATAATCGCACCCATGCTCGTGGTACACCCACCACCTAGCGCTGCATGGCCTTAGGAAATTCCTCGACTTGCGCCATGGGAACTATGTGTGTCAGCCTCACAAATTTGGCATGAATGCTCTAGAGCATCCGCTCCGCATCCACACCCGTGATATCGTCTCCTCTTCTCCTCCGTCTGTGACGAGGGAAGCCTTCAGGCCACCGTGGTCCCACATCTACATGCATATGGTAGATGTCACTATGTATTGTCACCCAAAAACATGTCTTTTGATTCCATATAATCAAAAAACACAAAAAAAATTAAATAACTCAAAAATTTAAAGAGAGGGTCGAGATTCATTACCTATGTCACCATATGCCGATCCTGGTGGTAGCGGCATGTCCGGGTCCCCCCGAAAATCTATCCCTGCATAGGGGTAGTCATCGATGGCAAGTATCTGTCGTTGCCACCATGAAAAGAAATCAACTAGATAGGGTTTGGATACCCTACCTCCCCCTAGTTTGCGCATCGCATCCGCCCAACTCCATTGGGTCAGATCTCGAACCCCGTGTAGAAAAACATCAACTCTGGGGTTCAATCCTGGAACATGCTCATAGAAAAACGTGTTCAGTATGCTGCTAAAACTGAAGTTTCTCACTCTACCCATCTTACACTCACTGAGCTGATGTTTCATGTTTCCTAGTACTGCAGTGCTCCAATCATATACCGTGGGTCTCATGCACTTCACTGCATAGAACATTAGAGGCTGCAAGGCCTGGTGGAGTGAAGCCAAGCTTGCTATCCTACCCAGTGTCAGTAGGATGGCCTTTAGGCCCAGCACCTATATAGAGTTAGTTGGGATATGAATCCCCACCTTCTCCATGATTGGATAGCAGTACACAGCAATGTACTCATCTATAGTTAGGCCACCTCCGGGCCCGCGAGAACGTAGGTTCACTACTTCCCCCCATCGGGAAAGTCTAGTAATAAAGTATATGTCCTCCACCTCTATGGTGAGGGACATTCCATCTATCTGGAACAACTCTGAATCTGGATCCCAGTAGTCCACCAACATCTGCAATAGTCCTGGTTTGGCCCTTAAGCCACCAAGACACAAAAATTTGTAGAGCGCACATGCACGTAGCGCTTGTTTAGCCATTAGATCGGCCCTTACTGCCTCTTATACATCACCATGTTCACGTTCTCTCCATTCTAGGACCATCCTGCACAAAAAATTTGAGTTTTTCCCATTAAAACACTTGAAAAACCTTAAGCGCGGATGCATATGCGCTGTTTGCAAAACAGCTGCATATGTACGCGACTGTGAGGGAATTTTCCGCATATATCCAACCCTATACATGGAAAAAACCTCGATTTCTGTGTGGGCCGTAGTGCCTATTTTGGAATGGCCTAGAAATCCAAAATCACCATGGAATTTGACAAAAAATGGATCAAAATGGAAGAGTATAGCATGGGTAAGTACCTGGAAAAAACGGTAGTGGATTCTACTGGTTGGATCTCCTGGAATTCCCTGTTGAAATTCTGAGCTCAAAAGGGTAGAAATTTCAAATGTTTTATAATGTTTTGAATTTTTTACTATTTATAGAAATTTTTCAAATTTTTGAAAATTTTTACCCCCTTTCCTATAGTTTGGACCATTTCTAATCCTTTTGGACCATTTTTGGACTAATTTATGATGTAGGAGACCTTTTTGAGTGTCGTTTCAGCCGTTGGATTGACTTGTTCATGCCGATTTCAAGTATCATGTCTAAACTGGCATATATGTTAGGCTTCATCACCGTTTGCATTTTGCATGAACTTATGACCATTTCATTATAGCCTTAGGTACGAACCCACTCCGTTATGTCACGGAACCTTCTTGCTGTTTTAGAAGTGGCATGATATGAGTGGTAGAGCTTGACCTTACATGGGTACCCTAGTTAGCACCTTATTTGCATTTTGGTGCCCATGCTGACGTTTTGTCCCTTAGGGTGTGGGAGTCCGTTGTATAGTATTGCCATGACATTTTTCAAGAGCCTCATACTCCTCTTGATCTTTTGCTGGCCTATTTCCCTCAGGACTCCCTTATGTCAAGTTGTAATTGCATTATCATGAGCTTTGACTACCTTATTGAGCCTTATGTCGGCTTCCTTGACGTTGAGTTTCAGCCATATAGCCCGAGATTGTCTCATGTCTAGCCATGCAGAGCCATTTTATATATCCTTTGTAGCTTGATTCCCTATTTTTATTGGGAGGGGATTTTCCCCCGAGTGTTGCTATCCTACACATGTATCATTTAAGCATAGGTATGTTCCACTGCTTGGAACTAGTTTGTTTTCCCCTATGACACTCGTCTCCTCCTAGTCTATAACTATAAAGAAGTTTGATTCTTTTTCAAGCTTTTTAAATATTTGAAAAAGTAAAAAAAACTAAAAAAACTAAAAAGTCGGACAAGGAAAGATGTTATCTTTTGGCAGCTATCGAGTTGTTTCACCTTCGAACAGAGCACATTACATCACATCCATTGGTTGGGTTTGTAGTTTAACTTTAGGAGTTGTACTCATTTATTTGAGTTTATCTCCACTGACTGGTTAAGCTTCCAGTCCCCATGGAGCCTCTGTCGATGCCTCCTGTGTCACAGAGATGTCCCAGTTTTGTATATCGAGTTTATGCTACCTTTATTTAAGTCACCATATGCTGTTATGCTCTTGTTCGAAGGAAGTTGAAACCTGATTTGGCCATTCCTTAGTTATCTTGACTTTGCATGTTGGCCATTCCCAGTACAGTTACTGGTTCGTGCACCTTATGATCGAGTCCTTCCACATTATACAGCTTTGTTGAGTACCTCGTGTTGGATGATGGGGGATGCCTTAATGCCCTCCTTCTAGCGGATTTCATCCCATCGACTTCAGATCATTTATTCTGGGATTGGAATCTAGAGTCATTTTGAGTTCCTTGAGACTTGCAGTCATCAGTGGCAGCTTCTCTCACCATCGACAATTTTTGGGAATACATCAATGTCCCCCGATCGATGGATCCTCTCAACTGTTCGACCTTAACACATCTATTCGCACTTGTTAGTTTGCACTCTAGTACCTTGATTCCCATTTTCATTATTGGTGGGTAATCTCGTGTCTGTTAACAATATACATCAATGACCGGTAATTAGACGATGGACTACTATGTTCGACCTCGACACCTCTATTCACATAGTAGGACATGTACTCGTAGCAGTTTGTGTAGAAGACCTTCCAGATTGGTGGCATCTCTTATATGCTACCTTCTTCATCGTGCTAGTGTTCATGAGATTTTAGATCTCGTGACTTGATTCCAGTATATGTCAGACATTTCCAGCTATTATGGAGATCTTGATCCATTATATATCTTCAGCCATTATGGAGATCATGATCATTTGTATATCTTCATCATGGAGATTCTAATATATGTATATTGTACATGGCAATGACCACTTATGTGATATTTTGTATCATGCCTATTCATGGCCATTGTACTCTTATGTATTTGGGACTGCTAGATGTATTTGCAGTTATGTACAGATTTGTATCATTGTACTATGCTAATTGGGTGGCTGGTCTTCCATTTGGGATCCTTCATCACTCCACTTCTGGGATGGACTTATAATGTATTTCGGCCATCGTATGACCCCTCTGACCTCACACATTAGGGGGCATTTGTTATAGCTGATTTTATCACTCTAGGTGAATGACACTTGTATGGCCTTCCCCTATCCCTCTGCAGACTCTTTAGACCCCTTGGACCATTTTTTGTCCTTTGATGTTTCCTTGATCATCCCAATAAACATGTGAAAATTAATACACGTGACTTTTAAACCCCTAATCGAGTATATACATGGGGTTGACCCCTAAAACCGCGTACATCGGGATGTGTGCAAAATTCAAATCCTTTTGTAGTTTTCCTTGACATGGATCTGACTCACTTGACTCCTATCCTTCCATATGCCTTGAGATCGCTTGGATTTGACCTTTCATTACCCCTTTGAAAAGCTATATAAGGAACTCTTTGATACATTGAAGGCATACGAGAGAATTGAGAGCAAAGAAACTAAAGTCCATTGTTGCCAAACTTGTGCTTGAGTCTGCATCCCTTTGTCCCTTGGAGCACTTTTGTGTTCTTCCCAAGCTTTCCTTTTGCTTGTGAGCTTGCTATCGAGATATGGAGGATTGAGGTGGTGGAGGCCCAAGTGGGGGATTCAATTTCTCCAATTTGCAGACGTGCCGACTGAGGTTGTATCCATTGTAATCTTTGATTTTATATTAATAGAAATATCTTTTCCCGTCCAATAATATATGTTTGAATGAATATTTTATCCATGGATGATTTCAAATGCTTATACATTGTTGATTATATATGCTAGAATAGATCTAACACCAATATATATAGTATGCTTGTCTTGTTTACTTGTTGTTGAGGAAGTGATTTATCAATTCAAGCTGAAGCTGGAAAGCTCAACTGGGATCTACTTCAACTGTCCGAAATAAGGTACAAGGTTTGATCCTTTAGTGTTAGATATTTAATTTCTATTGCATATTGGAAAGGATTTATTTCTGGAGTCAAGCTGTCTGTTGTGGTACCCCAAGCCATAGGAATTTCTCTCCGTAAAAATCCTACATGTCCCGCAGCGGGGCAGTCATGTGATTCTTTACATACCTTGGTTTTAAACTTAGAGTTTGCACTTAAGTAGATTCGTCCTTTGTACCATAAGAGGTCATTCTTCCATTCAAATTTTGGATACTAATTTATGTTGTCAATTATGGAGCAAACCTGTGCATTCTTAGCATATTCGGTTCGGATTTCGTCCAAAAATTTTGGGATTACCATTGATACAGCATAGAATTGTACCTATTCATCTTTCCTTGATAGGGCGTCAGCTACTACATTGTCCTTCCCTTTTTTATGTAAAATTTCCATATTGAAGGTAGAGATCTTTTTGATCCACTTTTGTTGTTCAGTAGTTAACGTCTTTTGCTGTAATAAGTTTTGTAGACTCTTATGGTCTATTTGGATTAGGAACTTTCTTCCTAACAAGTTAACTAATTTAGTTAATGTTTATTTAATATTGTTACAATCTCAATGGCCAAAATTTTCACAGGCTGAAGATAAAATACTGATGTACCCCGTGTAAAACTTTCAGACTCAGATTCATCGTATTCTGGGAGATATGATTCCTCCAAATTAGGGTTCTATCCTCTTCCAGGATTGATCCCTAAACAGGACACATAGGGAGAATCACTATATCTCAGGCTACAAAGGTCCAAATGAAATTTCTCAAGATTTTCGAGATAGGGCACAAACTTTAATTTCTCTGGTAAAAAGTTCAGACCCAGAAGGTGAAACAGTGACATGTGGAAGTCTGTACAAGTTCGTTATTCTGAATAGTCCTGAATTAAGTCACCATGGGAAAACTATCATAAGTCCCAATTGGTGAAACCAATTATGATAAAAACTATGGTGTTGGAAAGAGGATATACGAGGCTACCACAATACAAAATTTCAGAGATAGAGGAGTAGTACTTTTAGAGATACTATAGAAACAGTATCAGTCATTTATGTAGAAGAAATTGGAAAACTAGGGCTTCCTGTTCCGGGAGTTTCCCTCCACTGTTTTCAGAAAAGGAGTACATTGGACAGCTCACCTTGAAGAGGTATATATTTCTATCCAATAATAAGTTTGAAATTCCAAATTTTGAAAATTAGGGTTTCTCTGACAAACCCTAGATCAGCCAGATCCAGAACTAGGATGAACACCTCAAATTAGCAAGATCTAATATTTTTCTATTTACACGATCTTTATGGAAAGCTATCACACGATATTTATGGAAATATTGGTGAAGCTGAAAATGTCCAAGCATGGAATTATAGGAATTTATTGGTTCTTGAAGAAAATGAATTGGACACCTGCATAAGTGGAGAGGTTCCAGTTCCTGAGGGAGATGAGGTTAAAGCCTTACACAAGAAGAGCTTGTTCAAGGCCAAGAAGATAATTGCTGATTCAATCAAGGATCACCTTATACCACAAGTGTCTTCCCTAAAGACACCTAAAGAGATGTTTGATTCCTTGACCAAGCTATATGAAAGAAAGAACATAAATCAGAAGATGAGTTTGAGAAACCAGTAGAAGAATGTAAAAATCTTGAATGCAGAGACCATACAGTCATACTTTACAAGGGTCTCTCAAATCAAAGAACAACTTGAAGCAGTGGATGAAGAAGTAAAGAATTCAGAAATTGTGATAACCACCTTGATTGGCTTCCCAGTATCATGGGATTCATTCATTTGAGGAATGTACACTAGAAGGAAGTGATTACCTTTAGCAGATTCTGGGAAGAGTGAACAGAAGAACAAGCTCAACTCATAATAAAAATATGGGAGCAACTAAAGATCTAGCTCTCACGATTCAAAGAAGATCCCTTAAGCGATTTGGAATATGAAGGACTCAATTCTCAAAGAACCTCTTATCCATATTATTATTTGGATAAGAAATGATGTGGTTACGAATGAAGAAGATGATGAAGCTAAAGGATCAAGGAGTCTACCCACAAAACAAATAAAGATAAGTATTCAATTGTCATTTCATGATATTATTTTGTTATGCATTTGTTTATATTCTGTTGATGTGTTATGCCTGATAGAATGTTTGCCTTAATGACAATATACTACTACTATGCATGTTATGGGTAAGTAGCCCATAGTGCTATACAACTCTCCATTGCTACTTATCTAGAATGAAACCTCTTTGCTGACATATTGGATTAGTGCACAATCTCAATGATGTCATGGTGGAGATGGAAGGCATCTAGAAAGTTTCCATGAGATATGTATGAATGTTGTATTGGCTAAAATAGTTGCATGATCATATATTTATGCATAAAAATTTTCCATTATGAATATTCCTTATGAAATATTTCTAACCATACAACTAATGCATTTGAATTGTAGGAAAGATTGTGTAAAATCACCTACAAGAAAAGAAGGATGAGACTTGTTCTAAAGAACAAGTGATGACAGTTCGAGAAATAATACAAGAATGAAGAATAATATGACGAATGTAGTTATGTGACACTATTGAGCAACATCATTGATGCAAAACCTTCCAGCTATGAAGAAGTAGCCGAGAAGAAAGGGAAAGAAAGTACCAGTTCAAGAATAATGATGTCTAGGATGCAGTATCTGCAAGTTCCAGCTTGTAGTAGATGGCAACATTGTGGGATACAAGGCAAGATTTGTAGCATGAGGATTCTCATGGAAAAAAGGCATAGACTACACAGAGACAATTGTAGCCACTGGAAGTTAAGACACATGACATGTAAATTCATGTGTACAAATCAAAGAAGGCCTTGCATGAGCTCAGAAGACACCCATGGGATAACACATACATAAGGAGCTTAAAGATCACCTAGAGTGATGAAGATCTTAACCTTTGCTACAAGGATGAAGATGAAAGCCTATAGAGGATGACAAGCTCACAGATGGGTGTGAGAAGAACTTTTGAAAAGGTTCAAGATAGAGGATATTGGTATCTAGTGACCCTAAATGGATACATAGAATATTAGTAGCAGAGGAAGCTACTTGTCACACTAGTACATAATGTTTCAATGCATAGAGTATGAAAGGAAGACCATGACCACACCTGTGGAATTGAACCTGAAGCTACTGAGTGATGCTTCATCATAGTCCATTGATGCTATGATGTATTGCCAGATGATTGGGTCCTTGATGTACCTGACAAATACGAGACCATATATTTGCTTTGCTGTGAACACATTGAGCTAGTTCCTGATGGATCCTAGACATGTTCACCTAATTGCTGCAAAGCATATTTCGAGGTACCTGAAGGGTACAGTTCATTATGGGATCAAGTATGAGGAAAATCAAAAGACTAACCTGGAAGGTTATGTTGATTCAAATTGGGCAGGTAGTGCCATTGATAGGAAGAGAAATTCGGGGTTCTACTTTAGTATGGGATCAGATGTGATCTCTTGGTTTAGCAAGAAGCAATCCTGTGTGGCACTGAGTACAGCCAAAGCAGAGTATGTCACAACTTGTTCGAATAGTTGTGAGGTAGTGTGGCCAAGAAAGCTACTATCTAATTTGTTTGATCTCCAGTTGGATGCTACTTGTATATAAGTTGTCAGAGAACCTAATGTTCCATGACAAGTCAAAGCATATCAAGATCAAATATCACTATATCAGGGATATGGTGTAGAGAGGAGTAGTGAAGCTCCCGTATGTTGTGACGGACGTGCAGATAGCTGATGTATTAACCAAGCCATTCACCAGAGTGAAGTTTGAGTACTTCAGGGAGAAGCTTAGTGTTCTCCAGATCGAGGTTCCTTGCAAGGGGAAGTGATGAGTCCGTGTGCCATTCTGACATGATGGCAGGTTGGGCCTCCCATGGTCATATATAAGTGTAGAGACATTCTAACATGGTGGTAGGTTGGGTCTCCCATCAGATATAAGTTCTGAGCCTTTCTAAGATGGTGGCAGGTTGGGCCTCCCATGGTTAGATGTAAGTGCAGAGCCATTCTGACATGGTGGCAGGATGGGGCTCCCATGGTCAGATATAAGTGTAGAGCCTTAATGGCTAGGTTAGATATAATTGCTAAGCCTTTCTGACATGGTGGCATGCTGGGACTCCCATGGTTAGATGTGAGTGTTGAGCCTTTTCGACATGGTGGCAGGTAGGGCCTCCCATGGTCGGATGTGAGTGTTGAGCCTTTCCAACATGGTGGCAGTCTGGGCCTCCCATGGTCGGATGTGAGTCCTGAGCCTTTCTGACATGGTGGTAGGCTAGGCCTCCCATGGTCGGATGTGAGTGCTGGGCCTCCCATGGTCAGATATAAGTGCTGGATGAGCCTTTTCAACATGGTGGTAGGGTGGGCCTCCCATGGTTAGATGTGAGTGCTGGGCCTTTCTGACATGGTGGAAGGCTGGGCCTCCCATGGTCAGATATAAGTGTTAGATGATCCTTTCTGACATGGTGGTAGGCTGGGCCTCCCATGGTCAGATGTGAGTGCTGGGCCTTTCTGACATGGTGGCAGGCTGGGCCTCCCATGGTAAGATGTGAGTGCTAGGCATGCCTTTTTGACATGGTGGTGGATGTGTTCCTCCCATGGTCATATGTAAGTGCTGTGTAGGCCTTTCTGACTGGGTCAGATATAAGTGTTGAATAAAATGAAGACCTACCTAGAGGCTAGGCCTACAACTAGCATGAAAAAGGGCTGGCTCTGTAGAACTTCCTGTGACGAGTAGAATTGAGAGATAACACCAATTGATTAAGATAGTGGAGCAGTGATGATGATGATCCAGTGATGATCCAACTTTGATGATGATCCAGTGATGATCCAGCTTTGATGATGATCCAGTGATGATCCAGCTTTTATGACGATCCAACTTTGATGATGATCTAGAGAAGAAGACTTGTGCTGATGAATTGTGTCAAAAGAATACCTTCCTAGTTAAGAGGGAGTGTTGATGTATTTGTAACTTCAGAATGTATTTGCTTGTATATATTGTTTTTCATTGGTCCCAGATGCTCCTATTAGGATAATCACTTGTATTTCCTTGTACCTTGATGTTCCTATCGGGAGAATTACTAAAAGTCATGAGGAATTCCCCTCTGTTGTAAGTCGGGTCATTAGTACCCTAGTTGTGGTTACTCGAGCCTACATAACTAAGTTAGGATTACTCGATCCTACATAACTGAGTCAAATCTTAAGTGAACGAAAGAAAATAAAGAGAGAGTGAGCCTCTCTATTTGACACACACACTCACTCAAATGGGGTGCATGAGTGAGAGAGGAAGTGCTGGCATAAGTGAGAGAGATCAGTTGTCGGAGATCATCTTTATGTTTTTGGGTTTTACTTTTCCTATTGGTGATCATTCTATCTTTGAGGAAGTTGCGGGGTTTTCTCCATTATGGTTTCCCCGAGGAAAATTCTTTGTGTCTCTTGTCTCTTGTGATTATTTCTATGCATGTTATTCTCTCAGATAAGATCCTAAGATCATATTGCTTAAATGATAAAAATCTAACTAACTATCTAACTAACTAACTATATATATATATGTGTGTGTGTGTGTGTGTGTGTGTGTAGTGCCTCAAGCACTGCACGGTTCTAGGCCCGTCCTATAGGAATTCATCCTGCTACCATTCACTAGTTTTAGCAGCATCGCTCCATCGAATTGGTGTATTTGAAATAAACCTCTATAAGTAATGGAATTAACAAGATATGGACCTAACCAATGCATCTGTACTCACCTGGATGCTTCATGAACTTGCTGTTGTATAGCAACACCAAATATCCTTGCTTAAACTATCTGTTCTTTATGTGGCGATCATGCTAAGATTTATGTCGATCCTTCTTGATGGGATGATGGAAACTTGTAATGAAGAGATCCTCGTCGATCTGTATCAGCTTCTCCACGCGCTCCTCGAGCGCTAATTCACTGTCCATGCTCGTCGTTGCTGCAATGCACAGACTCATAACAATGTACTCCATCGGAATAAAAACCTCTTTCCCATAAGAAATGTATTCACTTTGTATTCTACTTCACTTGAATTAGATGAATGAACTACTTCATGATGAGAGACTTGGTAATATTGTTGCATATGCTTTGATCAAGTATCAAATTTTCAATGTAGTGTAGAAAACAAAAAGGTATAGAAGCTCATTAAAAATCAATTTCTATTGATAGAGGAGAATCATTTGAGTTCTTCTTAATGGAACAACATACATTATCAGATATGAATAGAAAATGAGAGACGGACAAGAGATATTTTAACTCTCCTATCCAAAATGCATCACAAAACTCAACAGGATCAACTTCTTGTATAGCTGCATAATGGTGATACAAACCTTAAACTTTCTTTCCAAACTGTTGTAGCACATTTCTAAGTCTGAAAAAGAGATCATGAGTCTCTGAAATACTAGAATAGGAGCCATATGGAGCTGAAAACTACCAAGGTATAGTGGTTCCAAAATATGGTAGGGTCACAGTAGGAAAAGAGTGTGCAACTGGAACACATTGACAGTTGAGGGAAAATGGTCAGTATAAGTACCTTAGATTCGAACCAATAATGGTAATATCATATCCAAATGTGTAGGAAAACATCCAAAATATAACAAATGACATGGCCAGCCAACCAATGAAATACATGAAGATTTGAAACCAACAAAAACAAGTGACACTGTATAGGAATCCAAGGCGGAATCAACTAGTGAACTTGGGGTTTGTATAGTATTCTGTGCATCCAATGGCTGGGATAATGGATAGTTTCATAACATGCATATCATCCTGCATATTGAATTCCAAATCATAATCATTCGAATGGATTTGGAAGGATTTGTATGGAGGCAAGTCATAAACTAGTGGAAACACACAAGTATTGGAATATTGCTCTGGTGAACCAATAGGTGAATTCTCCAAAGAAGGAAAATATAATTTTGATTTAGACATATTAGAATGCATATCTAAATTAGAGACATGATCAAGGGTTTTAATTATGGAATCCAAGTTCCAACACTAACTTCCTTGATGGTGTGCATCATTTCTCCTCGAGGTCAGTAGGCTTCTCCAACTCTTTCTTTCTTGCAGAATCAGGAACATCAATGTTTTTCCTCTTGAGAAACTAAGTCATGATGTTGATTTTCTTCTTAAAACAATTTTTTTCAGAATAATAGCCTTTGTTGCATTAAGTACAGTTGGAGCACCCTTTCTTCTTCTTTTTCTGCTTGGAATTTGAACCTTCATCAGTCACAATTAGAACCTTCATTTTCATCATCTAACTTTGGCTTCTTCTCCTTTAATTTTTTATTCCATTTGGACATTACATTCTTACTTCCAAGATATGCAAGTTCATGGTATTTGTAGGTTTTAAGATACCCCATTTGAGGTAACTTATATTTCTCTTTGGTGAGTGAATCAATGAATGCACTTAAGGAAGGAATTTTCCAATTTAAAATGACTAGCTTAGTGGTATGAAAAGTTGACACAAAAACTTGTTGGGCTTAGGGAAGACCCGAGTTCTATACTTTTGTCTTCGCACCAACAAAAGACCCACAGTGTTGGCCCTTTTGGCAACAACCTGCGAACAGGTTGCAGTCTCACCCGAAACAGCTATGGGGTGCCGCAGAATCAGGTTTCTGTAAGCAGAAGAGGGATATTACTGTACCTTTAGCTTCTAACAATTGATAATCATAAAAGACAGAGCTTTTACATTCACTTATTTAGCTTCATGATTAGATAAACAAACAGTGCCTTGCTTAACCCTTTACTAGGAATTCACAGTGAAGTTAGTATTTTAGCAGTGATCTTACTTATCAGTTATGTAGTTATCAATGCATAAAAGAACATAACAACAACACAAAAGAACCACAACACAAGATATAACGTGGTTCACCCCCAGTTTAGGGGCTACGTCCACAGAACTGTGTTTTATTCAACTCTTTACAAAAACCACAGTTCTGATCTGCGCACTCAGCTGCATATCCCTTCAATTCCTCAAAGCTATGCACTAAGCTGTAGATCTCTGCACACACAACTGCAGATCTTTTTAATCACCCAAAAACCCTCTGCGCACACAGCTGCAGAGGTCGTCCATGCACACAGCTGGGACTTAAACTTCCTTACAAAACAAGCCTTAGCTTTGCATCAATTCATCTTACATCAAAAGCCTAACCTCACTCGTTTACAAAAGTGCTTATTTATAGTGCACTTATTACAAAACCATGGGCTTAAACCATGGGAACCCCGAACCCTAAACCCTGGACTTAAACCATGGGTTTATTACAAAAAGAAGGCTTTGACTCAACCTCGACACCCCTAAGACTATTTTGAGTCGCAACTCCGCTTACATGCTTCCACAAAAACCACGGAGTTACCAAAATTAAAGACCGTTAAGGTGCACGCCCCAACAGGCCCCTAAGACTCACTAGTGTCCCGTCCCGGGACACTCTGCTGCTCTTCTGGTGGAAGAACCTTGTTGGTGAATACAGTAAACGGCTTGTTTAGGCCTCACATAATATCATCAGCTGCCTGCTCCTTCTCGACTAACTCCTATAGTGCTGCTGCTGATGCTTTGCTGGATTTTTCTTGTGCAAATGCATCATAGTCCTTCTGAACTTTCAACTGGCTATCCGCAGTAGTGCTCAACTCCAAGGCTTCATCGATAAGGGGCTGTATAGAATTTTCCAACAGTGTTTCTTTCGTTCTGCATGACTCGATTTCTTGTTGGAGTTCCTTGCTTTGTTTTACCTTGAGCATTTTCTGCATAGGAGGCAGAGTCTTAATTTCTGCCTTTACTATATCCAGCTCTGTCTGTCGCTGCTTGATTACTTCTTGCAGCTCTTTGACTTCAGGATTTTCCTATAAGGTTGTCTAGGCTTCGAAACTGTCTTCTAGCAGCTTTGCTGCACTGCTCACAAGGTCAGAGATTTTTGTTTTTGAAGCTTGAATGTCCCTGCGACGCTGCTCCTTAACTTCTGGGGGACTTTCTGGTTTGATGCGAAGTTGAAGCTCCGCAATCTGGGCCTCATGCTCTGCTTTCAACATATCTACCTGGTTCCGTGACTATAGTGCATAGTCTTTCAACTTGACTATCCTTAGCTCTAGTTCTTCTTCGGCCTGTATGTCGAAGTCGAGGAGACTTCGACATGCCTCATCCACTACTCGCACTATTGTGGCCTGCTTACTTTCTGCTGCATTCTTCCTCTGATCTACTTCCTGCAGCTGTGCTGCGAGGTGCTCACTCTGCTCTATGGCCTTTTGTAGCTATGCATGTGAGTAATTGTCTTGTGCTTGAATCTCCTTCATGATGGCCAGCTGACAAAGATGCAGCTCTATCATAGACATCTTGGTGTAGTCTATTCCCACGATCATGCTCATCTGTGAGCGAGATGCTGCGTCGGTTATTATGAGAGCTGCGCTTGACACTTGTCCTTTGTTTTCTTTTGGCAGCCATTGCCTTGTATCTGGCTACGCGCTTGTTGGGGCACTGCTTGTTGCAGCACTGGTCACTGATTTTTCTGCGAGTTCCCTTAGCTGTGAGAGTCCCTGAGCTACGCCAGTAATTGCATTAAGGTGCGTAGCTACAAAATCGGATCATTTCTTGGTGAGAACTATTATGGTCTTCAACAGAGCCTGATTAAGCTCCTCAGTGGTCTAGGCGGTTTCTTTGTCAATATTCTTGTCTTTTGACGCCTTGGTTTTCTTTTGGGATTGAGGTTTGGTCACTTCCTTGGCTTCTGGCGACTTGCGCTTATTCGGTCGATTAGGGTCTGAGACTATTTTGACCGAATCCTCTGCTTCCTCTTCATATCCGTCATCTCCACCCTGATCGCCTTCACTCTGCTGCGACACACTCTGTTCTTCACTTTCCTCGAGTGGGTCATTTTGCTGCGTCTGACTAGGGCCAACGCCCACATTGGTGACCGGAGGGATTGGAATGCTGGGCTTTGTTCCTGCGTCCTTGAACCATTCACCTGGCCACTGCTGAACTACCACGAGGATGTCTTCTTTGGTCACTACATATGGCAACTTCCAGCTTGCCTTCTTGGTATCTGCGCAGGCTTGGATGAAGACATTGTGCATGTCGGCCCTGAAGTTGGCCACTCCATCATATTGAGAGAATAGCTCATTAATGAGCTGCGGGGTTCTTACGATATCATATGAGATACTCATCATATAAAGGGAAAACACATAGTTCGTCATCTACTGGGATGCTTTGTCCTGTGATACCCAGAGAGATGCATACCTCGCTGTGCCAGGCATGTTCAGAGCAAACTGTGCCTTGGTAGGTTCTTTCCATCCTACTAGTGCGATAAGGACTAAAAACCAAGAGTATTGAAAAGGTCTACCTTTCTCTTGCACGTCGCGGGCATCTTCAAGGAATTCTCTCGCAATATACGCCACCTAGTTGTAACTATAGCCTTCGGCACAGTTCGCAGCAATACTGATAATCGGGGCAGGCACTTCATATGGTCTGCACTTTCGCATCAATTTGCAGGCTAAGAGTTCAGCTGCGAAGTGAATGTTTTGGTGCTGAATTGTCGAGGTTTGATACCCTCGCTTCCCTTTCGTTAGGCCGAAATGTTCCTTCATGCTTTGATCTAGCTTCGTATCTTCATGTTTTGAGGGAAATTCTATCCCCGGATCAGGCCCTTCCCTTGGTAAGCCAGTGATCCTATGAATAAGCTAACCATTGATAGGAATTCTTTTGTCTCCGATCCATAGGTACCCATCATGTACTAATGCCAATAGCTCCTTGACCACTATGGTCACCTGTGTGCTGCGACCAAAGTGGGGAACATCGAGCATCTTCAACAAACCAACTTTATCTAAGCCAACAACCCACTGTTGCACTTCTAATAGTGTCGCTCTAGTCTCTGGATATTTGACGAAGTGCAAGTATGTTCCTGGGGTGAACTGTGGAAACTTCTCACGATCATTCATGAACTCCTCATCGAATAGGCTGAAGATAAGGTGGACGCTGTGGTGCAATGTTCTCATCCCCTTCAAATGGGATCTCTGCGGAACCAGATGGATTCATTGTGGGATCCTCCGGTGTTTGCCCTGATTGCCTGTGTCTGTCTTCGTTCCACTTAGAGCGTAGTTCTAGCTTAATTTTTTTCCTGGCAGAGCGTGTCTGCATTGGCTGGGTCGACACTGGGGGAGTCTCTTCCTGGGGTGCAGACGCAGGTGGGTGGCTGAAGAGGTGTGGCAGACCCTCCTCTTCAAATTCTCTCACTAACTTCTGAAGCTCGCTATCAGCTGACATGGACGCAATTGTAAAACTCAAGAAATTGTAAAATGCAAACATCGCGGGTGTGGGTGTCTTCTTATAGAATCCATCCACGACATCTGTCATAACTATGCATTAATGATACCAAATCTGATAGAGATCTTGTCCAAACGATGGTATATTTTCCAAGATCTCATTAATACAGGCAGTTAATACAGGTGGCGTATCGACACCGCCAAATTTGGTTTTCTCCAACGGTCATATTTTAAGCTCCGACAGATCTTTCCTTCTTCGGCACAACCAGTAACTCTGGCCGCGCCACAATGGGGACATTCGACACTTCCTAATACTAGCTTCGTCATGGCTTCGAACTTCAACCCACGACAGAATGTCTTCCACCGCCTCAATGATTCCCTTTATTTCTGAGAACTTCATCCAAACTAGGTCTTGATACTCATGGAGAAGTTGGGTCACTTTGCTCACCATTTCATCATCCCAATAATCTCCAATGGTAGCATACTTAGGGTTTTATTCTGACCCAATGTTTACGGTCGCGTCTTAAGGGGTTGAGTCACTTCAGGTGCTTCAACTGCTGGTCCATTTACTTCGCAGTGTCCTTCGGACTCAAGAATGTTAATGTTACGTGGATCGTCATCCTTGTCAATTGCGAGGTTATAACATTCGACTGCATTGGCTTCTTGTTCTATCCAATCAGGTTGGTATTCTGCCATTTCTTGATCATCAAATACTTGAGTATGGATCAACCTAACAACTGCGTCCAAAGCAGGAGAAACCTCATTAATAGAAAATGTCAGCACAAAACTATCAACAAGACTATCCCAACTTACAGTACCATGGTGAAGCTCGACCTCCGCATACCAGTTCTTTGCTATAGGTTCCAGGGTATGCACAAACCTATGTACCCATTCTTCATGAGGTACATGCTTCCATGCTTCATAGCATTGCTCCAAATGTCCCTGAGGACTCGTCTTACCATTAAACCTGCTTTGCACCTCCTAAGGTTGGTCATTGAATCTTAGGCAAAGGGATTTCTGGCATGCTTCCCAACTATGAATGCACTTTTTGTGACCATTCCACCATCTGGCTGCTGTGGCTCTGAATGCTGAATCTAGAGTCTCCATTTTCTGGGAGTCTAGTACCTGCTCTAAGAATTGCACAATAAACTCTTCTAGGTCTGTCGAACCATCAAAAATAGGTAAGGTTCTTGTCTGTGAACTAAGCCATCTAAGAGACTTGGTAATTCTTGCACATCGATGGCCATGTAGCTCATACAGTCTATTCTGCCAATTCTCTAGGCCATCATCTGAATCCGTCATGCAAGAGCTGTCACACTACCAATCCATGATACCTTCGGCAGTAGGATCAACATAATCTTCATCCTTCGCTGTGATATGGTAGATATGGTCCAAAACATCCTAGTCTTCATCTCTTACTGGCTCGGTGTACCTCTCTCCTTGAGAAGGATCCAATGGTACTATGACTCTCAATCCTTTCCCTTTGAAGGTCATCTTCCTATTCTTCAGGTTGATTACTGCAGCATTATCTATTTCCCATTCAATGCCTAGCAGTGCTGGATAGGGATTGCTGTCATCAATTATTTCAATTACCTCAAAGTCTGCTAAGGTACTGATTCCATCAATATCTACTGATACACTAGGGAGTCTTCCTAGGGGCACAATCTTCTGCTGATTGGCTAATCTCAACTGTATAGGGACCATTCTAGAGTAGGTTTTCCCATTTGTTCCCATGTCTTCTTAGTTAAGACATTTAATTTTGATCCTAGGTCCAAGATGACATCAGTCATGTCATATTCTCCTATCTGAGCATTCAATCTCATCTCCCGACCAGTTCTTCTGACTCTATGAATAGTTTTTTCCTTACCAGGACTTCACTGAGGTTCGCAAGAAGCAATAACTTTCTGCAACTCATTTAGAGCATTCTGATTTCTTAAGAGCTTCATACAACTCTTTAGAAAGGAGGACAGTGTACTTACTTTATCTGTCGAAGCTTCTTGCGGCTGCGACTTCTGCTGAGGTTGTTGCACAGGTGCTACTAGTGTGTTGGGGTCAGCAAAGTCTCTCTTGGCTTCCATAAATGTCGCTTTTTCTTTGTTGACATCAAATGCTGGGGTTTTTTCTGGGGCCTTACGAACCCAAGCCTCGGCAGGCTGTTTCTCCTTGTTCTGCACTTCCATCGTAGCTCCACTCCTGGTAACAACATTAATGGCTAGGACAGATTGTTGCTCCACAACAATCAGCTGAATATTCTGAGTAGGGGCACTATTTCTTTCTTGAATCTTGGCTATCAGCTGCGGGCATTGCTCAATCACATGGTTGACAACTTTGCAATATCGACATGTCGTAGTTGGGTTCTGACAGTCTCTAGCTAGATGTCCTGCCTGGTTATAGTTATAGCACACAACCTGACATCGTCCTCTGCCAGCCATACCACCACGACCATGACCGCTAAAAGTGTCGCGACCTGATGTACTACCACGGTAACCATATCCATCATTGCCTTGGCCATTGTTTTGTACCCGATAAGCATCATAAGTTCATTCTCTCATGAGGTCAAAGCTGCGACACTCATCTTCATTGTGTCCCACTGATTTACAGAACTTACAATAAGGGTTCTTAGGAACTTGCACATACCTCTGCAGAAGATAGCAGTATTCAGGTCGATTCTGGCCAGTTGTCCTACAGATCTCACAATATAGAACACTAGGGTTGAATGGGTTTGGTGCACCAGAATTCAAGAAATTTCTTACCGCAGGACACTGTTCCTTGTCGTGCCCCTCTTTCCGGCATCGTGTACACCAAACCTCTTCGCAACTAGCTTTCCTTTTTTTCATATCGCAAAGCTCCAGAGCCATCGCTGCCAACTGCGCTTCTATTTGAGCGATACCTGAATTATCTTCGACAGGGGCTGTTTCAAGATTCATATCGATTTCCAAAGCCTCCTGCTGATCTGCAACCTTTTGTT
The DNA here is from genome assembly GCA_001517045.1 of Pseudotsuga menziesii. Classification (NCBI taxonomy): domain Eukaryota; kingdom Viridiplantae; phylum Streptophyta; class Pinopsida; order Pinales; family Pinaceae; genus Pseudotsuga; species Pseudotsuga menziesii. Next base: position 688,060 of record LPNX011088845.1, read on the forward strand.
GCATGAGTGGAGTCCTGATGTACGGTAACAAAGATGCAATAAACCATTCCTTATGCTGCGCTGGTCCAATAGTGAAATTGACTTGATCTAGCAGAACTTTGAACCTCTGATCGAAGTCCCACACTGATTCTCCTTGCCTTTGCTGAATTTCCTTGAGTTCAATGATACACTGCAACTCTGATTTAGGCTTCTTAAATTCCTTTATCATTGCTGCTTTTATATCAGCCAAGACATGGTTATGAGTACTGGAATACTTCATGAACTAGGTCAAAGCGCGGTCTCTAAAAGAAGTAACCAGCTGCGCTCTTCTGGTATCTTAATCCGTGATGTTCTTAGCAGTCCACACTGCTTCGCATAAGAACCAGAACTGTTCTAGATCCTCTGATCCAGTTCCTTTGAAAACAAGGAGCTTAATTTCGTTATTCATATGGGCCATCGCGGATCTAGGGGGGGGGGGAAGGGGGACTGGTAGTAGGCAGGGGGGAACTTACTGGGGTAGACTGACCTACGACAGGAATACTTGGGCTAGGGTTACTTTCAGACTGCGACGGGTTCTCAGGGATAATAGGTCTTCGCTACGGGGTTACCAGAGGATTTCCAACAGAAGGGGTTTCTTCGGGCTTTGAGGATGCTAGACTTATGGGGTTAGACTCGATATTCTGACCTAGGGTATAGGACTCAAAATTTCTCTTGTACCTTTTGCCACTGTGCAGCAAACCACTTTGCTCATCAAAGGTACTTTCACTTGCGAACATAGGTTAGTAATACTAAATCTAACAGTCTGATTCAATGAGCAATATACCTTTTTTAGCCAATAGCATTTTAAGTTTCAAACTAAATGAATTCAAGTACTTACCCCTTGGCCCTTTGAAAAACTACTGCTCGGCTTCGCTGAATGACGTACTTGTGTCAATGGAAAACTCCGTCACAAATGCTTCAAGGGTTCGCGTTGTCCAGAAATCAACAGCTCGAGATATCTCGTTGTTTACCCTTTTCAATATATTAATTCTTCGGGGGTCCAATCAGGAAACTGACCTTGTTGGAAGTTTGTCCTTCTCTTTGTTAACCTGGATAACCACTGGTGCAACTCTATGTGGATACTACCAAAGAAAATTTCATAAACATCAGAAAAAACGTACCTTTGTAAAAAGTCGCTTGAACTATGATGCGGATATTTGTTCTCTTGTACAGCAAAGTTCAGATAAGTCTCTTCAATCCAATCACCGATTTCTTTCACTGAGGGCCTCCAAAACATAGCCCTTGCGGTACGACGTAAACCCCTATTGAGCAGATACTGATTTCAACCAGCAATGGAACCAATTTTTTGGGCTTAGGGGGGACCCGGGTTATATACTTTTGTCTTCGCACCAACAAAAGACCCACAGTGCTGGCCCTTTCGGCAACAACTTGCGAACAGGTTGCAGTCTCACCCGAAACAGCTATGGGGTGCCGCAGAATCAGGTTTCTGCAAGAAAAAGAGGGATATTACTGTACCTTTAGCTTCTAACAATTGATAATCATAAAATACAGAGCTTTGACATTCACTTATTTATCTTTGCAGTTAGATAAACAAACAGTGCCTTGTTTAACCCTTTACTGGGAATTCACAGCGAAGTTAGTATTTTAGCAGTGATCTTACTTATCAGTTATGTAGTTATCAATGCATGAAAGAACATAACAAAAGCACAAAAGAACCACAACACACGATATAACGTGGTTCACCCCCAGTTTAGGGGCTACGCCCATAGAAATGTGTTTTATTCAACTCTTTACAAAAACCACAGTTCTGATCTGCGCACTCAGCTGCAGATCCCTTCAATTTCTCAAATCTGCGCACTAAGCTGCAGATCTCTGCGCACACAGCTGCAGATCTTCTTAATCACCCAAAAACCCTTTGCGCACACAGCTGTAGAGGTCATCCACGCACACAGCTGGCACTTAACCTTCCTTACAAAACAAGCCTTAACTTCGCATCAATTCATCTTACATCAAAAGCCTAACCTCACTCTTTTACAAAAGTGCTTATTTATAGTGCACTTATTACAAAACCATGGGCTTAAACCATGGGAACCATGAACCCTAAACCCTGGACTTAAACCATGGGTTTATTACAAAAAGAAGGCTTTGACTCAACCTCGACACCCCTAAGACTATTTTGAGTCGTAACTCCGCTTAAATGCTTCCACAAAAACCGCGGAGTTACCAAAATTAAGGACCGTTAAGGTGTGGGCCCCAACAAAACTGAGTATTCTGGACCTAGTTTCGAGAGGATGGAAATGATCAATTGATCCTCTTTATTCTCAATCCTACACTTCTTGAGCAGAATAAATAGTGACTTGAATTTGGTGAACCCTTCAATGGTCTTGAAATTGCTTGGACTCAATGAGATCAACTCATTCTTCAATTGATGTCCTTTGAGGTCATATTTCTTTCCAAAGAGGGACTCAAGCTTGGTCCACACTTGATTTGGGGTAGTCAAACCATCAATATGAAATATAATTTCAGGAGAAATAAGAGAGAGACAAAGCATGCCATAGGATTCATTCATTTTGTTAGGGCCACTTTTCCCTCTCAACAAATTTTTTTGGATAATTCTCTAAAGCCATAGTAACTCTATAGAAACCTCTATTGCACAATAGAATCTCAATATTGGCTTTACATTCATGATAGTTGAAGGAATTTAGAGTCACGACTGAAGATAGATCCGTGCTTGACTATTGTGCTACTCGTGAGATAATATGTAACCTGCAAACACAAAAAATCAGAAGGAAAATATTGTAAGCTCAATCAATTTCTACTTCAACAGTAAACAGATTCGGGAGCGCATCACACCTGGGTAGAATCCAAAGGATAAAACCAATGGTTTCAAGGAAATTGCCCCAGGATTTCTGTGGAAACCGCACTGCTTCTGGTGCTTCAATGGAAGTATATGAGAAATATTGAATGCCTAATGCACTTTGATACCATGTGATATTTTAGAGGAATATCTTGAGACAATAATAATCCTCATAGAGATGCTCAAGAAAAAGAAAGAATAAAATTATTTGAATAACATAAGAAATTTGGAACAATTGGGGAACTTTCCATACATCTATTAATCATGAATATGAGTACATATAGAATACATATTCAATGAATAAAATCGAATTCCAATGAGGAAATTTGAATTGGTCACACATGGTAGGATTAGAATAGGTAACCCCACCCTATATGGTAAGTGTTGTTCCCAAATACTAGCTAAAGGCCACAAAGGGTCTAAGCAGGACTTGTTACCTCATGAGTGACCATAATCAATCTAGAGGTGGATTTTTAGGAGGAAATCATGGAAAGTGTTAAGAAAAAAACTCATAAACTTTTGAAGATCATCCAAGCGACCTTGGTGCATGCTAAAAGCAACATAAAGTAGCTTTGTGCTTAGAAAATCATGACAAAAGCAGGAAATTCACTTTGTGATCCAACCAGTAGCTGACATGTTTGCCTTCAACACATTCTCCTTGACATGTTCACTCGACAGGTCCACATCGACATGTTCATTCAATAGGTTCGCCTTGATAGTTCTGCTTTGACATACAACATACCAACATGGTCTGCGATGGTTGAACTTCTGAACCGTTATAACTTCTTTTGTAACTGAACATAACAGGTAGTCACTCAAGTGTCTCAACGTCTTACATAAGCATGTACACTAATGTATTATACAGATGTAATAAATTGGTTTGAATTCTTGCATATTTTCTATGCGAATATTTCTTATCGACCTAGTGTGTTTCCTGCTTTGTTGTTTCTTATTATATGCTTCCACCATAATAGAACTCGACTCATTCAGTCGACTGTTTTCCCCATCATGCACCTGGGCACATCCTGGATCATTGGTATCAGAGCAAGATCTTGTCCATAACTTATGTTACATAAGCACTTCTATCGAATTTATTTAACTTATGCATGTGCAAGTATCTTGAACAATGGTATAAGAAGTGGTAGCAACTAAGGAAATGGAAAGAACAGTCTGTACAGAGTTACATCGATGAGTTTTATCGACTCATGGCTAGACTTGGCTTCCAAGAAGAAGAGAAATTGCTTATCCTAAAGTACGTCCATAGTTTATCCCCATACCTTTAGCAAGAGATGGAGTTTTTGATTGTTAGTACACTTGCAGATGCATTTCATTATGCCATCAAACTTGAAGCTAAGAAGAAAGGAAAAGGACATTTCATGAACAATCCAACAGGTTGAACATCCGATAAAAAGTCACTAGCCGACTCTGACAAGTTCAAGAACCCTTCTCAGTCGACTCCACCAAATCTTGATCATCAAAGGAAGAAATTTTAGAAAGACAAGAGGGATCACAACAAACAAGATCCTACCGGTAAATGGTGTGATTATCATAGTTCAGCATGGCATGATATGTCAGAATGAAAATATCGAAAGAAATTTTTGGCAAAATTGTCGACATCCAACTTGTCCAATAGAACCCTAGTAGAATCTGATCCAGATGCATCAACCCTCTTGGCTTCATCCTCAATCACTCTAGCAGCCTCAACCATCTTCGATGAGGAGGAATGACAGTGCATGTTCCATACACAAATATGGGTTCAGAAAAATCCATTACGTCTGATTATGGATAATGGTAGCCAAAAGAACTTCATTTTTGAAGATCTTGTGAATAAATTAGGTCTTGTCACCAATCCACATCCTCATCCTTACAATATCAGTTGGATGAAGGATGGGTAGGAACTAAGGATCACACAACAATGCCGACTCGCCTACTTCATTATGCCTTTTGAAGATGAAGTACTCTGTGATGTGGCACTGCTTTCTGTAGCCAACACCCTGTTCAGGAAACCTTACCTATGGGATAGACATGGTACATATTGGTGACAGACTCAGAAGGTGAGTTTCAAAATATGGAATCAATGGTATGGAATACCAGAGTGACATCCCACATCAATGATTGTTATGATATCTACCAAACAAAAAAAAGAAGCTTATCAATCATGCTCAAAAGTTTGCATTAATCATGATAAAGCCTTAACATTCCAGGAAGACTGCAGCAACGAGTTAACTCACCGACCAGCATAGCTCTCGACAACAACAATAGATCGACAACATTCTTGAAGAATACCAGAACATATTTCTAGCACCCTGCAGAGTACCCCTGCATTGTCAAGTAAAACACTCCATTGAACTTGTTCCTGGTTCTTCAATACCTAACGCATCTATTTACAAAAGATCCATTCTAGAAAATGAATATATTCACAGGAAAATCCAGGATTTGATCAACAAGGGTCATATCCACCCTAACTCCTCGCCTTGTGGAAGTCCAGTTGTCTTAGTTCCAAAGAAAGACAGGACTTGGATCATGTGTATCGACTATCGGGATCTCAAAAAAATTTCAGTGAAGAACATATACCCTCTTCCACAAATTGATGAACTCATCAACAATATGAAAGGTGATAAGTTCTTTATGAAACTAGACCTCAAGTCAGGATATCACCAGATTCCAATTGAGTCCATCAACGTATGGAGAATGACTTTCAATACCAAGGAAGGATTGTTTGAATGGCTACTCATGCCTTTTGGTTTAACCAATTCACCTGCAACCGTCATGAGATATATGGATGACCTTCTACAACCTTTCATCGTTAAATGCATCATTGTCTATCTCGATGATATCTTGATTTTCATTCGATCATGGAAATAACATGTCAAACAACTTCCATAAGTCTTCTATACTCTCCAGCAACATCGACTATATCTAAACATGAACAAGTGCTCATTTGCGATGACGAGCATCAAATATTTGGGTTATGTAATTGACTCTGAAAGCATTCATGTTGACCTAGAAAAAGTACAGAACATCAAATATTGGTCCATTCCTCAAAACATTCATGAACTAATAAGTTTGCTTAGTTTGGAGAATTTCTATAGACAATTCATACTTGGCTTCAGCCACATTGCATGGACTTTGAATTAGTTGACGAAAGGAAATGGGAAAAATTGTCTTCAAATGGAAATTGACACAACAACAAGCTTTTGAATAAATACAAAACAAGATTTGTATTGCATCAGTAGTTGTGTTACCTGATTTGCATCATCCCTTTGAGATTGAGACGAATGCATTGGACTATGCCCTTGGCGTAGTGATCATTGAGTCAGGTCACCCAGTCGCGTTTCATTCTGAGAATTTGAATGACATTGTTATAAGGTACTCGACACATGAAAAAGAATTGTATGCCATTGTGCAAGCTCTTAAGAAATGGAGACACTACATTATTGGAAAGAAAATGGTCATCCTCACTGACCATATACCTTGGCAATTCACTCCATCCTAGTCGAAACTACAGATAACTTGACAACTCAAGTGGATTAATTACCTGCAACAATTTCAGTTTGTAATTAAGTATCAAAAAGGAAAATCCAATGCCACAGCTAATTTTCTTAGTAGACCACCCAATACTCTACTGTCTATAGTGATGAGTATGCAGGGTTATGATTACTTGGCCACAGTTGTATTCAGTAGACTATGATTTCTCTGCAATTTATCGATAGCTTCAGACCAACAAGTTGTTGACTACTGAGTACTTCCTGAAGGGCACCTTTCTATACAATATTGGAAAACTTTGTGTACCGACCGATGAGCACCGACAGAAGCTCATTTGGGATGCGAACTACAACAAGAATGCAGGACATTTTGGAGTCTTAAAAACACTTATCATTCTCCAAAATTAATTCTACTGGCCTTCACTTAAATATGACGTCAAAAAGTACATTCGATCGTGCGTGTTTTGTGCCATTGCTAAATTGTCAAATCAACGTTAAGGACTTTACACACCCCTTCTAGTTCCTAGTCGACCATGGGAATCTATTTTTTATGGAATACTTGACAGGATATCCTACTACCAAACATCAGCATGATGCAATATTAGTAGTGGTCGACATATTTTCTAATATGGCTATACTCATACCATGCAAGAAGACTACGACAACATGATAGACTACTCAACTCTTATTTGAACATGTGTGGAAACATTATGGCCTCCCGAAGACCATTATTTTCGACAAAGATGATATATTTGTCAGCACCTTTTGGAAAACTCTCTGGCAACAGCTCAAAACGAGACTTTCTTTATCGACAGCCTTCCTTCCACATACAAATGGATAGATGGAAGTTGTAAATCACTTATTAATACAATTTCTTGACATGTACAACCACAAGCATCATCAAACATGGGATGCCAACCTTCCATACATACAACACAACTATAATCATTCTCAACACAGCTATACAGATAAGAGTCCATTTGAGATCTGTTATGGATTTCAACCCTCAACACCTATCGACTTAATCAGTTCCTCAACAAAATTGAATGACACCAACTTTGAAGGACAAGAAGTGGAGAAAGCATTGAAGTTTAGATATCAAACATACAACATCTAGAAGCAAGCACAAGAAATGTTGTTATTAATTCTTGCACATGATCTAGGAACTAAGAATCAATCTCATCAAAGAATTACTAACAAAATACACATGAATTGGAAATAACTAAAATACCAAATAGGTTTCCTCTCTGTATATTATATAAACAATAAAGGATTACAATACCATGCATGATCAATGGCTTAACTCAATGAAGAATTCGAATAACTAAGGGACAATTCGAATTCCCATGCATGAGTCTAGCTTAACTGACTCTTTGCCATGCAATACCACTCAGTTAACCACTTGACAAAAACCTTAATTGACTCACCAATCCTAACTGAAGTTGGAGTGAAATAAATGACTTAATCTCAACTGAAGGAGATCAAACACATGTCATAGCAACCAACCATCAAGTGCTAGTGCTGCATGACTCCAATAAACCTTGATAAGGTTAACTGAAGCTGAACTGACCATGAGAAGTTGGTGAAGGCACCTAGTTCACTCCAGTTCATTAAATAATAATAAAATAATCAATAAATAATGATTAAATAATATATTTAATGCATGGAGGCTCCTTAACTGACTGTAACTGATTGGTTGAACTGAAAGTAACCCCCAGTTAGCAATTAGGTGCATGAATGTCAACCAGATCACCCCTGGAGTGCTCCAGTTAGCCTCCTTGACTGTAGGAAAGGATAAGTTAGCCTCCTTGACTGTAGGTAGGCGTTGGAGTGACTGGGATGATGGTAATTAATGCTCCACTGATGTCAATTAAACTTAGGATAGTGGTTTAACTAGGCCAATTTGACCGAAAGAGTGTGTATGATGGTAAATGTCTCCAACACCCCCCCTTAAGCTATACTCAGGAAGAGTTAGAAAACATATGTGCATAAAAATGCTAGGGCCCTGGAAACTAAGGCCATAGGTCACCCTATACAATAAATCAACTAAAACAATGCTCAAAACAAACTAAGTGAGGAAAAGAGGGAAAACCCAGTGGGAACAAAACCCCCCCTCAAGCTGAACACTGAAAGTAGTCTGGATCACCCTGATGAACTCACCCCCAACAGTGAACGGAGGTAAGTGAACTTATTTTCTGAAAAGCTCTTGGTGAAGATGTCTGGAGGAATCTTCCACTTTGGAAGAAAAACAATGCACTCAACTGAATTAGAAACATAAACAGCTGCACGGTGAAAACTGAACCCATGTAGAGCAACTGAAATCATCTGAAGAGAGAGCAAAGGTTCTTGAGGATTTGAACCATGTGTGGAACACTCAAGAAACTGATATGTTGCAGCCTTGAACAGCAAACCATGACTGGTAAAATCAGCGCCAAATCTTAGGAGCAAGTGTCCATGCGGATGCAGAATGTCTTCCTCTTTACTAGTTCTGTGAGGAGATGATTTTGTGACCAAAGGTAGAGAATCCCTGGGACTCTAGAGAGCGAATGCTTGAGCTCCATAATATGATATATCTTCATAAATATCTAATGATTCACAAAATAAAATATCAGCAACCTCATAGGAGGAAACTAACACCAAATCCCCATCAGCAAATTTGAAGAAGAACTGCGGTACTTGATTTTTCACACTGGTATTGGTGAGAGCAGCTATAAGCATGACTGAAAGCTCTTGGATTTTAAAATATGAACAAAATAATATCATATCAGAATGTAAATCAGATCTAAATAAGTTCACAACAGATCCAAAACTGTGAAATGAAATCAAATCCCCAGCAGCAGTTTTGTAGGAGACTTGCGGTACTTCTTTCTTCACACCATTGATGAGAACAGCTACAAGCAGTACTGAAGGTTTATGAACCTGAAATTTTGAACCAAGAAATATCAGATCAGATACAAATAAGATCATATCATACCCAATAAGGTTCATATCAGATCCAAAATTATGGTCAACCGAGACGGTGGATGCACAGTTTTCTTCTTCTTCAAAATTGTGAATTTTGGTGCATGCAATCCTGCAGGAATTTGCTAGAAGATCTAGATCATGGGGAGCGAATGTGTCACTCTTATAATCTGATATTTCTTCCAAAATATCCAATTTATCACATATTTGCACACCAGCAGCAACATTAGAGGGAGAAAAATCAAATTTCTCTTCACTTTCGGAAGCAATTACTAGTAAATTTTGCACAGATTTTAAAGGAAAATCACCGGTGAATGTTTGCATGGAAGTGCAGCAGAATTTTTCTTCAATATCAGAGATTCGAATGTCTTCTTTTGTTTCAGAAATATGAGAAGATGAGATATCAGAGATCTCATGAACTTTCGGAGCATCAGGAGAAGGAGTCACTTCATGGAGACTTTCTTCAATTCGAATTGAATGTGTAGAAGATTCTGCTTCATATTCATCTTGAACAACTTCATCAAAGAGAGTAGTGGCTGAGAATTTTGAGTGAAGAACTCTTGTGGTGCTAGCCATGATCTCCAAAGTACTATTATGATCCTCATTGTGCTTGCCAAAGGTTTTGTCCAATCTTGTCCAGAGATCCTTTGGGTGTTCAGCAGAATAAAAAACAAAGTACAAATCATCATCAAGTGCCAGAGCTATTGATCCAAAAGCTTTGTCAATGTCATTTAGCCAGTCATTCTCATTCTCATAAGTCTCTCTTCCAATTCCAATAGACACCTCATAGAGACCTCGTCTCTTGAGATATGCAATCATCTTCAACTTCCATTCCGAATAGATTGTGAATGGGGTGAGAGGAGGGATTGATGAGTCCATTCGAAGTTGTACTTGTTAAGACCTGCAAATCAAAAGAAAAGGCACCGTAAGGTCGGATTGAGCTATTGCTCACATTTCATGGAGAAATCTGTCAAAAAGCTTGTTCTTGAGAGATTGTTCTTCGTCCCGTCGTAAGCTCTGATACCATATTAATTCTTGCACATGATCTAGGAACTAAGAATCAATCTCATCAAAGAATTATTAACAAAATACACATGAATTGGAAATAACTGGAATACCAAATAGGTTTCCTCTCTGTATATTATATAAACAATAAAGGATTACAATACCATGCATGGGCAATGGCTTAACTCAATGAAGAATTTGAATACCTAAGGGACAATTCGAATTCAATGAGTGAGTCTAGCTTAACTGACTCTTTGCCATGCAATCTCACTCAGTTAACCACTTGACCAAAACCCTAATTGACTCACCAAACCCTTAACTAAAGTTGGAGTGCAATAAATGACTTAATCTCAACTGAAGGAGATCAAACACATGTCATAGCAACCAACCATCAAGTGCTAGTACTGCATGACTCCAATAAACCTTGATGAGGTTAACTGAAGCTGAACTGACCATGAGAAGTTGGTGAAGGCGCCTAGTTCACTCCAGTTCATTAAATAATAATAAAATAATCAATAAATAATTATTAAATAATATATTTAATGCATGGAGGCGCCTTAACTGACTGTAACTGATTGGTTGAATTGAAAGTAACCCCCAGTTAGCAATTAGGTGCATGAATGTCAACCAGATCACCCCTGGAGTGCTCCAGTTAGCCTCCTTGACTGTAGGAAAGGCTAAGTTAGCCTCCTTGACTGTAGGTAGGAATTGGAGTGACTGGGATGATGGTAATTAATGCTCCATTGATGTCAATTAAACTTAGGATAGTGGTTTAACTAGGCCAATTTGACCGAAGAGTGTGTATGATGGTAAATGTCTCCAACAGTTGTAATGAGCGAATGCAAAATCTAAGGCCCGACACGACAAGCATCATAGTCCTCATTCATTCTAAGTTGGGGATCAGGTTTGGTTACATCTAAATAAGGAGCGCTTCAGTGGTCCATACAAAAAGATGAAACCTTTGCGACATGGTCCATACAGTATCCTTAAATATATTGGAGAAAATTCTTTTCAGCTCGACATTCCTGTATTCCTTGGCCTACATCCAGTTTTCAATGTAGATATACTTCGACCATACCATGCACCATTGTTGGAATAGAACGATTATTTTCAACACCATTGTGGGACAACACATATGACATACAAGGATGAAATCCATTCCCTTGTTTCAAGTTCATAAAGTTGGACAACTCCCCGCGCAAGGAAAATGGTACTCTACTATTGAAGTAGCTAACAAGTTTCCTCACCTAAACAAATACATAATGGAGACCATTGTTTCTTAAGGAAGGAGGAATGATCCAACTAGCAGCCAATAGGTTCACCTTTGATAGGTCTACCTCGACACATTCACTCGACAGGTTCACCTTCGACAAGTTTGCCTCGACATGTTCATTCGACATGTTCGCCTTGACATACAACATACCAACATGCTCTGTAAGGATTGAACTTCTAAATTGTTATAACTTATTTTGTAACTAAACATAATGGGTAGTTACCCAAACGTCTCAACATCTTATATAAGAATGTACACTAATGTAATATACACCAGCCTAGATCCAAATCCTAGGATCTATCAAGCACCGAGAGGGATCAAATCTCCCGAGGTGCAAACCTCTCCTTGAATAGCTCCTTGAGTGCAATAACTGAGAAGAGGTTTTCACCTTGGGATATTTGATCCCTCTTAGCGCTTGATAGAGCCTAGGATTTGGATCTAGGCTGGTTTCAGTTGCGGGTGGTGACACAAAACTGTAGTTTGATCAACATTGTAAGGAACACGTTAAGTTGAAAACACATATAGAATTATGAGGATTATATCAATGTAAGTAACAAGTATTAAGGATTGAATAAATTGTTAAACATGAAAATAGAGACAATATTTTTTTAAGGATTAAATAAATGAAAATATGGTTCACATCGTGATCATTCTCAATCTATCTTCTTCATCTTTTCTTATCTTCACACCCGAAAATTTTGAAATATTCTCATATCGATCATATGAGAATGGAGGTTGAAATCATAGACCTACCAAGTCTTTAACTTGAGATATTGCTGTAAATGTCATACCCTGTCTCTCTTGATTTCCAATATTAATAGTAGATTTGTCCAATGTCAATCCTTGTGAATTATGGATTGTTAAACCCTAAGAGAGTTTCAATGGAATTTGTTTTTTATTACCTCTTTCGATAGATGTAATAGGAACAACTTGAGGAAAAAATTCATCCCATGTACCCCCACATAATTATCGAATTTTATTAAAACATACATGGGTGTCTCTGGAGTCAAACTTCTAGGGTTATATACAATTTGTTGTGTTAGTGCCAGAAATTGTTCTCAGACTACGAAAGAACAAGCCAACACAATCTCAAAAAATACAATAAAGTAAAATAGGTTTTTCTAGGGTTTTGGTTGTACAGTTTGTAGATAAGAGGGCAGAAAATTCATGAAACCAAAATAAACACTAAATCATGAGCATTTGAAAAACTGAGATGCATAACATATAAACTATAATCCAAACATAATAATCACAGTACTGAGTTCCACCCACAATTAGCAAGTATTTCAAGCATAAAAACTTTAAACATGAAATGAGTATACCAACTGAGTAATTAACCCAAATTAGAAATGAAACTAGTCAAAAAGTCTAAAAGGGCATATAGTTGCATATATTTCATAATTCAATCATCAAAAACACATAAGAGTCTTTACACTTAGCTCATAAACCATAGCCCGATAGCCTCCCCTTGCAACAAAAATCGAACCTCTGGTCCTTTTTCAGACTTACATTTATCTTGTTCCTTCAAAAATAGTTGCATAACTGAACCATAAGTACTTTTAGGTCACCTACCGAATTGTTCAATATGAACTATCATTATACAAAAATGAAATGACTTTTTCAAACAAACTAATAACTGCTCTTCCTAAAGTACTTTTACAAGTCTTTTTCTGCCTCTGCTAAAAGAGCAATTCCCTCTAAATCCTGAGCTTTTCTTCTAGCTTTTTGGTGGCCTGTTTCCAAATTTGCAACTCTCTTTGTCTGCTCCTCTTTCTGCTATGTCAGATCCTGGATAGTTTGTCTTAGTTCTATAAACTGATTCTCTGTCTGTATTTTTATTTTAAGAGCCTCTTTAGAAACTGAAATCAATTCCTGATAGTGACTATTAACTTCTTCCAAATCTTCTCTTAGTTTTTTATTTGCAGTCACTAATCCTTCATTGCTTTCATGCAGGTACTCAATTTGATGCTTGTATTGTTTAATACTCCTTTGCAGATTTTGCTTTTTAGAATCAATTTATTTACCTTCTACTATTGGCTGCATCCCTTTTGGCGTCCATGGGATTTTCAGCTTCTTGAATATTTCTTCATCCTCCTTCATATTCTCTGTCAAGGTCTCAGGAATTTCTGAATGTTATTCAACTTCAATACTACACTGAACTGCTTCTTCAATTGCCTCTCTTTTCTCCATACAAGAACTCTTTATATCATTTTTCTACTATTCTTGAATCATCTTATTTTGAACCTCCATGAATATGTCTGAGATCTTAGTATCAGTGAAGACTGGTTTATCTTTTGAAGCTATTGGTTTTTTACCCTTTATAACTTCTTTGTTTTCATCTTCACTATCTTCCAATTTCTCCTGAGATGAGGAATATTCTATTATTGTAACCTTTTTCTCAGCCAGTTTGGGATTTAATAGCTTCTTCATATTTAACCTAAGCTTGTTCTTTGGCCTTGTCTTGGGCCTCCAAACTGCTCCAACCTCTCCTAACATTTTCAAAACTTTCCCTTGATGTGTTATTGAAGCTAGTTCAACAACTTTCATTTTCTTTCTTCGTGACACTGTTTGTTCTTCAGAATGGGTATGTATCTCTTGTTTAAAGTGAACCCTAACTTCATCAGTAGTATGAACCCTAACTTCATCAGATAAGGATTTTTCATCATCTTCAGAGAGTACTATAATAGGGGTTTGTTCCTGTTTCTTTACCTCTTCATTTACAATTTGGTTCAGTTCTTCAGAAGAAGCATATTTTATAGGCTCAACTTCCTTCTCCTCCTACTTTGAAACTTTGTTTTCCTCAACATTAATTTGCTGTTCAATTTCAATGTTTTCATCTTCCTGATTCGAATACTTTCCTGGTTCACCAGCTTCTTCATCTTTGACTTTGACTTTCCTTTTAAGTTTCTTGATCAAACTCTAACCTTTGTCTAACTGTCTCTTCTGAGACTGATCCTCCTACTCTATTTGGAAACCAGAACAAAACAAGAAGTATTCACATGTCTTCTCTCTTTTATGAAGTACAATGCTTATAACTAGTTTAATAAGCCCATGATGAAAAACTGATTGTTTGGTGTGATCCTGATGTTCTTTCACCCTTCTTGACATCTTCTATAAACTTTTCGAAATAAAGAATGGGAGATTTATTTTGGATTCATGACTAAGATGTACTTAAACACAAAAGCAAATCTCCCTTCACAAGTATTATAACTTTGTAGGATTTTGATAGGCTCTATCCATTTTGGCTTAAAATTTTGAATAGGTACTCCCTTTCCCCAATCTAATACTACATCTGGAAGTAGATATCTTTGAGCATAAAAAATGAAAGGCACCTTTTTGAACTAGAATTCACCCTCATCTAAAATTTCTGTTGCTTCTACTAGAAATTCCCTGGTTAGTTTAAACTTCAAAGTATCAAAAGACACTACATCCTTATCCAAACATTGAGTGAATTTGTAAGAAATGTTTGAGTGATAACCTTCAATCCTTTCAAAAAACACTAACCACCCTGCTTCTGCAAACAGTTTTACACAATCTGGAAAGGTTTGAACCCACCTCATGTTTGAAGGTTCTGCTCTATTAGTCTTACCGCTTTTTTTCATTTTGAACTATTGTCAAATAGATTCTGTCAATAAAACACACTCTGAATTTCTTCAAATTTTGATAAACTGACAGACAATACTGTATAGGGGAACCTAAAAAACCGTAAAATGAACTCTCTCGTTTAAGCTGATAAATACTTTAATTCCATGACTGATAATTCATCATTTAGTATGAATTAGGTTTAAAAAACTAATAATCTGCCATCAATTCTGTCATTAGTCCTTTGTTTAGAAAAAACCCAAATTTATGAACTTAGGTAACAATCCGCAGCCTACCTATTGAAGTGATTAATCCAGGTGTTGGAATTGTGTTTTCTTGACTATTAGGTGTCCAATTGCATTCCCCAATCTTATTTTACCACTTCGATAACTCCAAAATGACCGCTGCTCAAAGCCCTAATTTTTCGCCCTATTTCAAAACTCGATTACAGATTGATGGTTCTTCACCACAAACTTCATTTGCTCTACGTGCACTTCAGGGAATACGATATTCAAGGCACCTTTGTCTCATTATGTTCAACCATCATTATTCCATCACTCTGTAACAGATCACCATGAATTGCCCTCATGATAATTCCTCTGATGTATCCACACTTGTCATAATGATCAATCTAGAGGGAACACGTATCAAATCCGTCAAGACAGTATGAATGACATTTCATGTGGGAAAATTTCAAAAATATGACCAAAAAATGATGGTTTTTGAACTACGCGACTTTCTTGTAGCGCATGTGTGCAATTTTTCCAGGCTTGCACTACAAGAAAGTCTGAGTTAATGATTTTTAAAAATTAAACTTTTGATAAAGGTTTAAACTTGGTTTAAGAACCTTAAACAAGCTTTTATGTTACTTTTTAGACCTTTTAATCCATATAATCCTTCTATAAGCCCTCTAACCATGAATTTCAATTAAATCAAACCAAAATTTGAAAAATAAAACTAAGAAATGATATAAACATGAAGGTTAAAGAAAAAATATCCAAACTATCCTAAGAAACAAAATTTTCTAGAAGAAAAGAATAAAATCAAGCTTCAAAACATAAACAAAAGTATTAAAAGATGAAAAACAAAAACATGATCTAACATCTGGCTCCTGTTGCGGGATGAAGTCCTCCTTGTGAGGCTTCAAGAACCTGTAGACCAGTGCCTTCTGTGCTACTACCTGCTAGTCTGCAAAATTTCCATTGGGTCATGGAGTCCTTATTCTGTTATTGACACCGGTATATACAATGAAAGTCCATTATCCATCTCAAAAACTATAAAAATTCTTGAGGAATCGTCCATTAACTGGATTAGACAATTCCTCACCCTCCAAAGTCTGTAGTACAAAAGTATTGTTTTCTAAAAACTTCGATACTATGAAAGGACCAAACCAAAGGTTATCAAACTTGCCATGCTTTTCTTTCTGCTCCTTCCTAGCATCCCATCTCAAAACCATATCTCCCACTGAAAAAGTGTTATCTTTGATCTTCCTATCAAATCTTTCTTTGATCTTTAACCTGTATAGCTGAACCTTTTCTTCCACTGTTTCCCACTTCTACTGTAACTCTATCAGTGCATAAATTCTTCTTTTAATATCATTTGTTCTTCCTAACAGTCTTGAAAAAAATTTCATCGCTGGGATACCCAATTGAATAGGAAAAATTGCATCAGTACCATATACTAATTGGAAAGGTGAATTTCCAATTTCCTTTTTAACTGTTATTCTGTCTGCCCATAATGCATATTTTAACATAGAATCCCATGATCATTTATTCTGCTTTAATAACTTCCTGGTACTCTGAATGATATTCTTATCAGATGACTCAACTAACCCATTCCCCTGAGGATAATAAGGTGTTGAATGTTTCAACATGATCCCATTCTTTTCAAAAAATGCCCCCACAGCCTTAGATTTAAAAGCTTTAGCATTATCAGTCAATAATTTTTGAGGACAACCAAATCTACTAAGAATCTTTTCTTCAATAAAATCTATGATCACCTTATCTGTTGCATTTCTTGTGGGAATAGCTTCAACCCATTTAGTAAAGAAATCTGTAGTAGTCAAAATCCACTTATGCTGCCCTGAGGAAGATGGATTTATCTCTCCTATGAAGTCCAAACCCCATTTCTAAAAAGGGGCATTAACTGCAATTAATTTTAATGGTAATGACAACAACTTTTGTTTACCGACAAACTTCTGACAAGGGATACATGCTCTTACCTGCTGATATACATCTGAGAATAAGGAAGGTCAATAGTATTTGGCTCTTAGAATTTTATATGCTGTTGCCTTCCAATACTTATGTCCCCCACAAGCACCTTCATGGGAATCAGAGATTACTCCTTCAATTTCTGGTTTATCTAAACATCTAAGTAGAATACCCCTTGGATCTTTCCAAAACAGCTGCTGTTCTATCAAACAATATTTAGTAGTTTTTAATTTCAAAGACCTAGCAGCTTTCTTATCTAAATGTTCTGGACATTGCAAATACAAAAGAAAGTATACAATATCTACATACCATGTGGATGCTGAATAGTGGTCCATAATCTTTTCTTTCTCCAGCTCTGCTTGAATTTCTTCCTGTGCTGGCTATTATGCCAAGAGATGTAGACCTAAAGCTTGGCAATTTGAATCAGCTAGTAGTTTAGCTAAAAATTGTCCCTTTACTAGTTTTGTAGGTCTAATATCCACATCATATTCCATTATTTTTGCAATCCACTTCCCTCTTTTTCCCTCACTGTCAGGTTGAGTCAAAACATCTTTTATAGCAGCATTAGGAAAATAAGCAATAATCTTGGAATATAAAATATAAATTCTGAAAAACTTCAATGCTTTTACCAATGAGTAAACCTGTTTCTCTAAAGTGTTGTATTTTAGCTCTGAGTCTCTAAGAGTCTTGTTGAAAAATGCAATAGGTTGTTCAAGACCATCCTTATTCTTCTGTAATAAAACAACAGCCAATGTATCTTTAGATGCAAAAGAAAAAGTTAGAAATTCCTTTGTAAAATTTGGGCTTACTAATACTGGAGCTTCCATAAGTGCCATCTTAATCTTTTCAAATGATTTTTTTGCTTCTTGCAGTCCACTTAACCTCCTGATCTTTCTTCAACATGACTGTAATCTGTTTGATGGTTTTAGCAAAATTTGGTATGAACCAACGCAGAAAATTGACTTTACCAATAAAGGATTGTACATCCTTCTTGGTCCTTGGTAAACTTATCTTCGGTATTGCTTTTACCCTTTCTGGATCAATCCTTATGCCATCAGCTGAAACTAAATGACCCAATAATTTACCTTCTTGTATAGCAAAATGTTATTTCTTTGGATAGAGAGATAAACCATATTTTCTGCATTTCAGAAAAGTTTGTTTTAAGTGTTTTAGATGTTCATCATCTGATTGTGAAAAGACTCTAATATCATCTAAGTAAATCACTACAAACTTATCTCTTTCTCCTACAAAGGCTATGTCCATAGCTCTTTGAAAAGTCTCTCCAGCATACATTAATCCAAAAGGCATTTTATCGTACATGAAAGTACCCCAAGGTGTAGTAAAAGTTGTTTTTTATCTGTCATTCGGGTGCATGGTAATTTGATTATATCCTGAAAAACCATCAACCATAAAAATTATTTGTGCACCAACTACCTTCTGCAATATTTGTTCTATCTTTGGTAAAGGGTAATTATCCTTCAATGAAGACCTATTTAGATTTCGAAAATCAACACATAGTCGGATTTCACCATTCTTCTTCCTGACAGGAACTAAATTGGATACCCATGAAGAATATTTGAGGGGAGCAATAATCTTAGCATCTAATAACTTTTTCACCTCCTTTTCTATAATAGGGAACAAAGCTGGATTTATCCTCCTTAATTTCTGTCTGAAAGGTTTATCATTTGGTTTTAAAGGAACTTTATGCTGTATAATTCCAGTATCATATGTCTTCAAATATTCATATGACCAAGCAAAGAAATCCACATACTCTTTTAACAACTTGATGTACCTGTTTCTCTGCTTTGCTGTGAGTGCTTTTGAAATCTTCACCATTCTAGGATGTTCAGGGGTGCCAATATTACAGTCCACTACATTTTCTTCTGAAGACTGTACAACAGGTTTTAAAGGTGTGTCATCCTTTCAAAACATTCTCTCTAATGTCACCAAACCCTTGGGAATGAAGTTACTTTTAAGTTCAATAATATTATGACCTGGAATCTCATTTTTTGCAATATCTTCAAACTCTTCAACCTCATCATCTTGTTCTTGATCAATGAGGGAATTGGAAAACTCACCTGTCAGCTCCAAGAACCTTTTTATTTCAATATTAGCTTCAAAAAATTTCCACTGCTTTACATTATCAGGCACAAAAGGTCTGTACCTAACCTTGATAGGATACTTCAACTGTGTTGTTTTAGGAATCCTGAAATGTGTGGCTGATAGGGCAAGAAAATTAGCAGTTTTTTTATGATCCCTAGGAATATAAGTGATATTAAAAGCCATGAAGTAATTGTCTATCATATCCCATGCTTCATTATGGTACACTTTCAGCAGATCTTTCCCTACTTGATAGTTGTTCCTTACTTGCTGAACAACCAACTCGGAGTCGCCATATACAAAAATCTGCTGAATACCTAAATATTTTGCAGCTTTCAAACCCAACAACAAAGCTTCATATTCTGCAGTATTATTGGTGGTAACAAATTCCAATTTACACATTAACCTTACTGCTTCACCACCAATAAATATTAGAAGAACCCCTGCTCCAGCACCTTCTTTGCATGATGATCCATCAAAATACATCTACCAAAGTTCATCTTCTTGTTCCCTAGTGTGTTTGACTGGATTTTCTTTTTCAACCTGTAATAAACCAGTAATATTATCATCATCACTAAAAATGCAAAATACAAGTACCCAAATCCTTGTCAACAACATACAAGGGATGATTTGTAGGGTTCTTGTCATCAGTCACAATATAGGCAAATTGTAACTCTCTATATAACCTTTTGTTTTCTCCTCCAAATACAGGAATGGTGGCATATGTTAAGTCCATCTGTAGAGTTCCACCAACCTTCTTGGCCGAAGATCTAGAGAGGAGCAGTCCAAACTTGGGTGTAATGTCTGCCACTACCACATTCATAATCACACTCTTCATTGGTAGCTGAGCTAAACTAACCACCATATCTTTTATCACCCCTAAACATTTCACAGATCATGAATCAAAAGCATACAAGTCATGATAAGGTTTTGTTATGCTCAAACCTAAAGCTTCCATAACAGCTTTTGGCATTAGGTTATGAGATGCTCCTGAATCCAAAAGGAAATTATGTATCATCTTCTCATGAATCGTTAGTGTGATGTAAAAAGGAGGTGACGCACTTGCCTCATTTTTAGTTTTTTCTGCCAGAGTTGATCCAATAAAGATTTTAGGACTTTATTCTTGTAAATTCACTGTGTCAGAAGGAAGTTTACTGTTTGCTGAACCAATCATTTTCAGAACTGATTTTTTTTAAAAAGGATTCTTCATCAACTCAGTAAAAGGCATAGGGATCTTGATTTTTCCTAATTCATTTTCCAGATTGAAATTCTGCATACTTTTATTTACCTCTTCAACTTCAACATTCTTCTTTTGTTTATCCTGATTTTGTTTTTTCTCTAACACAGGATCAGACTGCTGTTTAGGAGGCAAAACTACCTTTTTCTTAGGATTCTGAACTACTTGATTTGGACTTGATCTTAAATTTAAAGTTTTCTTTGGCTCAGTCTGATATGTATCAGTAGTTACAGTAGTCACTTCAAGATTCAAATCATTTTCTGTTTCAAACACATCTGCATCATAGTATTCTGATTTTAAAAAATCTTCTTCAGTCACAAAACCCTCAGTCAACTGTTCTCCAAAATAATTCATATCTTGATCTGGATCCTCAAAAAACACTTCCTCTTCAATTTCTTCTTCATCAACTACATTATTCTGAAGTGGTGGTGTCACTTTTTGATCCTCAGTTTCTCTCCTTTCTCGATGTATATCATTGTTTCTTCTCTCTTTTGGAATGAAACGAGGTACAGACTGTCTTTTGAATTGGTTTGGATTACTAGGGTTGTTGTCTCCCTCTTGAATAGGTTTATTTGATTTATTCTCTAATTCCAACTTGTTTAGTTTTGCTGTCAGGATTTTTAATAGCTTGGCCATCTCATCAATTTTACCTTCTGCAGAGTGGGAAGCTGAAGCCCCTGGTGCTACCTCTTTCTTACCCTTCCTGTCATATATATGTTGAGCTGTATTTCCCTTCAATCTATTAGCAACTAATATATTAAAATCCACTTCTAATGCTGACTCTTGCATGTTTAGTAAAGTAACAGGTCTTCTTTCTCTCAAGAGTAGGGAAAACTCATGATCAAAAACATTGGCATAAGTGAGTTTTGCAGAAGTTTCTAAATGTTTTATCTCTGCAAGGATTCCACCATACATTTTATTGAACCTCTTAGAAAAATCAGCTATGGTTTCATCCTTCTTTCTTCTAAGGGCTCCAAACTCAGTAATGTAATATGTGTGATCTTTGGTATCACTCCACTGTCTCATGAAAAGATCCTGAAGCTCTTCTATGATAGTAATGGAATTTGCAGGTAACTCTCTGAACCATTTTATGACCTCTCCATCAAGACTCTATATAAACATCCTCATCCACACATCCTTGGCCTCAATATTCTGATTATCACCATAGCTGAGAAATGCATCCCAATGCTCCTCAGCTGTGGTCTCACCTTGTCCATTAAACCTAGGCAAGTATTTTTGGTAATCACCCCCAGGAAGTGCATTCAAAGGTTGAGGCAAAACTAAATGTGCATACCTAGCTACCACCATTCGGTCCATCATGTCTAATGGCTGACTTTGGGATGCCATCTTTAAGTTAATTGGTTTAGGTGCTGGAAAGATTTGACTAGAACTTGGCTGAAATGGAGTTTTACCAACTTTGAGATGAAATAAAGGGATTTTTCCAGGTGATATTGTCTTTGCTTTCTTGAAAGATTGAGGATCAGTGAAAACTTGAAAATTACTAACAGGGATTGTAGGCTTCAACCAAGATGAATCTTGTTCTTCTCCCTTCAAAACAGAAAAAGGTGATGAAATATATAACTAATCAGGGTTACATAGGGCTGGTGATGACTAAGACCTCCTGATCTTCCTAGTTGTTTTCAATATTTGTTCTAGGTCTAAGACACCCAGCTGTAAAGGTGAACTAGGTCTACTTCTTGTTCCAACTCCCTTAGTAGCCACTGTGAAATAGTGGTGAAGAGTAGTCTTTAAAATTTGTTGGTTTAAGTTCACCTCTCAAAAACAGTGAAATGATGAATATCCTAGGGAAAATAGGTTTTCAACTTCGTCAACTTCATCCCCGGAAATGTCACTGAAGATGTTAGTGCCAGAAATTGTTCTCAGACTATGAAAGAACAAGCCAACACAATCTCAAAAAATACAATAAAGTAAAATAGGTTTTTCTAGGGTTTTGGTTGTACAGTTTGTAGACAAGAGGGCAGAAACTTCATGAAACCAAAGAAAACACTAAATCATGAGCAATTGAAAAATTGAGATGCATAACATACAAACTATAATCCAAACATAATAATCACAGTACTGAGTTCCACCCACAATTAGCAAGCATTTCAAGCATAAAAACTTTAAACAGGAAATGAGTATACCAACTAAGTAATTAACACAAATTAGAAATGAAACCAGTCAAAAAGTCTAAAAGGGCATGTAGTTGCATATATTTCATAATTCAATCATCAAAAACATACAAGAGTCTTTACACTTAGCTCATAAACCACAGCCTGAAAGCCCCCCCTTGCAATAAAAATCAAACCTCTGGTCCCTTTTCAGACTTACATTTATCTTGTTCCTTCAAAAACAGTTGCATAACTGAACCATAACTACTTTTAGGTCACCTATCGAATTGTTCAATATAAACTATCATTTTACAAAAATGAAATGAATTTTTCAAACTAACTAATAAGCACTCTTCCTAAAGTACTTTTACAAGTCCTTTGCTACCTCTACTAAAAGAGCAATTCCCTCTAAAGCCTGAGCTTTCCTTCTAGATTTTTGGTGGTCTGCTTCCAAATCTGCAACTCTCTTTGTCAGCTCCTCTTTCTGATGTGTCAGCTCCTGGATAGTTTGTCTTAGTTCTGTAAATTGATTCTCTATTTGTCTTTTTCTTTTAAAAGCCTCTTTAGATACTGAAATCAATTCTTGATAGTGACTATTAACTACTTCCAAATATTCTCTTAGTCTTTTATTTGCAGTCACTAATCCTTCATTGCTTTCATGCACGTACTCAATTTGATGCTTGTATTGTTTAATACTCCTTTGAAGATTTTCCTTTTTAGAATCAATGCATTTACCTTCTACTATTGGCTGCATACCTTTGGGTATCCATGGGATTTTTAGCTTCTTGAATATTTCTTCATCCTCCTTCATATGCTCTGTCAAGGTATCAGGAATTTCTGAATGTTCTTCAGCTTCAATACTGCATTTAACTGCTTCTTCAATTGCCTCTCTTTTCTCCATACAAGAACTCTTTATATCATTTTGTTGCTGTTCTTGAATCATCTTATTTTGAACCCCATGAATATGTCTGATATCTGAGTATCAGTGAAGACTGGTTTATCTTTTGAAGCTATTGGTTTTTTACCCTTTATAACTTCTTTGTTTTCATCTTCACTATCTTCCAATTTCTCCTGAGATGAGGAATCTTTTATTATTGTAACCTTTTTCTCATCCAGTTTGGGATTTAATAGCTTCTTCATATTTTACCTAAGCTTATTCTTTGGCCTTGTCTTGGGCCTCCAAACTACTCCAAGCTCTCCTAACATTTTCAAAACTTTCCCTTGATGTGTTATTGAAGCTAGTTCAACAACTTTCATTTTATTTCTTCATGACACTGTCTGTTCTTTAGAATGGGTATGTATCTCTTTTTTAAAGTGAACCATAACTTCATCAGTAGTATGAACCCTAACTTCATCAGATAAGGATTTTTCATCATCTTTAGAGAGTACTGTAATAGAGGTTTGTTCCTGTTTCTTTACCTCTTCATTTACAATTTGGTTTAGTTCTTCAGGACAAGCATCTTCTACAGGCTCAAATTCCTTCTCCTCTGACTTTGAAACTTTGTTTTCTTCAACATTAATTTGCTGTTCAATTTCAATGTTTTCCTCTTCCTGATTCAAATACTTTCCTGGTTCACCAGCTTCTTCATCCTTGACTGTGACTTTCTTTTTAAGTTTCTTGATCAAACTCTGACCTTTGTCTAACTGTCTCTTCTGAGACAGCTCCTCCTTCTCTGTTTGGAAACTAGACCAACACAAGAAGTATTCCCATGTCTTCTCTCTTTTCTGAAGTACAGTGCTTATAACTGGTTTAATAAGCCCATGATGAAAAACTGATTGTTTGGTGTGATCCTGATGTTCTTTCACCCTGCTTCACATCTTCTATAAAATTTTCAGAAAGAAGAGTGGGAGATTCATTTTGGATTCATGAATGAGATGTTGAAGGAATCTAAAATGATGCTTAAAAACAAAATCAAATCTAAACATATTCATTTGCTCTACGTGCACTTCAGGGAATACGAGATTCAAGGTGCCTTTGTCTCATTATGTTCAACCATCATTATTCCATCACTCTGTAACAGATCACCAGGACTCACCCTCATGATAATTCCTTTGATGTATCCACACCTGTCATAATGATCAATCTAGAGGGAACATGTATCAAATCTTTCCACACAGTATGAATGACATTTCATGTGTGAAAATTTCAAAAATCTAACCCAAAAAAGATGATTTTTGAACTACGTGACTTTCTTGTAGCGCATGTGTGCAATTTTTCCAGGATTTCACTACAAGAAAGTCTGAGTTAATGAATTTTAAAAATTAAACTTATGATAAAGGTTTAAACTTGGTTTAAGAACCTTAAAACAAGCTTTTATGTTATTTTTTAGACCTTTTAATCCATATAAGCCTTCTATAAGTCCTCTAACCATGAATTTCAATTAAATCAAACCAAGATTTGAAAAATAAAACTAAGAAATCATATAAACATGAAGGTTAAAGAAAAAAGATCCAAACTATCCTAAGAAACAAAATTTTCTAGAAGAAAAGAATAAAATCAAGCTTCATAACATAAACAAAAGTATTAAAAGATGAAAAACAAAAACATGATCTAACATGTTGTGTAACTCCAAGAGCACCATTGATGAGTCCTACATCAGTCCATAGGTATGTCAACATTACCCTTGCTCCTATGGCTATCAGTAATTCAAGTTCCAACTCTTCTTCATCTCCTTCCGTAGAATAGTTGTTTCTTTCAGATGTAGCAATACTGGTCACAATGGGACAGTTTAGGCCTCTTATTAAATGCTTGTTATGACAGTTTACATCATCATTTGTCACAAACAAATATATCGCCTTATCGAATGAATTTTTCATTGAAGAATCCAAGGAAGTATCTTTACGAGTCATCAACAATTTCCAATCCTCAATTGTTGGAACTGCATCTCTAATATTCATTAACAAATTACGAAAAGATATTTGTTCATTACTTTGTCCATTCTGTCAAAACACAGTATCGAGGGTCACAACTGTTGTGAATGTTTTCCACAATTATTTTGCAATACCTTCTGATGCATAAATAGGCTTATCCATGATAGGTGGCAATTGTCCCAAATCACCGACCAATATAATTGATCTTCCACCAAAAGGTATATTATCATTTTATGGGAAGGCTTGGCGAAGTATTGAATCTATTCTGATTAATAGTTTTTTTTCCAATAAAACTCATTTCATCGATCAAAATATATTTAATAGACCTCAAATCTTCTTGTAATTTAATTAAACTCGGTCCTAATAAAGGATTAATTGATTTGATCAGTATATGAAGTGCAGAATGAACTATTATTGCAGATATGTTGAAAGCTACCACCCTTGTAGGAGCTAGAAGAAGTAATGGACTTTTTCCTGGATGCGAGATATTTTGCAAGTGTATTTTTAATGGCTCCAATCAAATATGACTTTCCTGTACCGACACTTCCTTGGATTATCATGCGTAGTGGATCAACACCTGTTCTATAATGCTCAAGGATAACATTGTATGTGATTCTTTGCTTATCCCTCAAAATATCAACTGAGTAAGAATTTGCATGTTGATTAGTAGAAATATTTTTAATTTTTCGCATTTAGAGATGAAATGAATTGCATGACTGGAGGTTTCCTCATCTAAAAAATTAGTGTTCCAATCATTCATATGATCAAGATCCCTATGGCCAAGCATCTCAAACTCATTATAATTCATAAATTGATTTTTATATAATCCACATATGATATCCCATTCATGCTGCCTATAATCTATTTGTGGATTTTCATGTTCTTCTTCTTTGTCAGATTCAACTCGAGCATCTGTAGGCACATGTTTATGATCAACATACCAAGGTATATATTGCAAATTATGTACTATTTCATCAGATGTGTGGCCTATATCTTTTCGAAAGTCATGAAATGTATTGTACAAAACCAACTCAGACCAACAGAATTCAACAAACTTCTCATCTTTTTTTATTATCAAGAATAGAGTTAAATCTAGGAAATACATGTACAATAGATTCATTCCTTCATTGTAACCGTCACCCCCCCCCCCAACCCTGTCGATATTTGTCATATGACCAGTATTTTACAACATCTATCAATGTAAGTTCCTCCATATTCTCAGGTCGCTTACTATATGCATCAATAAGATAATTATCATTGTCGGCATTATATGTATCAACTTGTACTTGTTTGAAAACCTTCATACCAACATTTATAACCACAAAACAATGACTACATTCTGAAAGAGGAAGCTCTAGAAGTAAATGACATGACTCCTGTGCACCAATGTCCCTATCAATAATGGATTCACACAACAAACTTTTATATGCACGTGCTACGGGCTCATTTGGATTCTGGATAGAAGAGATCCGCATTAACATATTGTGGAAAGTTTCAGATCCTTTTTCAGATTTAGCAGCATATTTAGCTTTGTAATTAATAACCACGCACTTGGAAAGTACAGGCTGCCAATATATATTAGCCCTCCACATCATCAATGTTTCATGATTGTGCGTATTCACTCTGTCATCATTTCTTCTAGGTTCATACTTTTTTTCTCCTTGTTCATCAATGTAAAGTTTTGAATGGTCACATAGATCCCATGGTGCATGGTAGTGACAGACCATTTTTCCTCCTTTATTTCGAAGACAACTTTTCTCATTCCAAGTAATATGACGCTCGGCACAGTTAATAAGTTCTTTATAATCAATCATTGGATCTGATTGAAATATTTGTTTTGTGTCTTTTATAGAAGGATGATCATCTACATTAACTCCAATTTGAATCTTATGTTTATGTCCCTCACATGGATTTATTGCATGCACACATCTGTTAAAATACGTTTTTGCAAATATAACTTCTCCAGGATCATCCCAATTCAAAGTGTCCATGTTGGGATCATTTTTTAACCAAAGAAAACCATGGACATGAGGAGATCCACGATGTTTCCATTTGTAGCGACTCCAAGAATCTGTAGCCTGATGAAAATGTTTGAAAACCTCTTCTCGAAACATTGTATGTCTCAAGTGCATATAATGTGCTACGATGTGTGGATTATCAATTACATTTTGATGTCGCTATTTTCTTGCTTCACGTGGATCTGTAGGACTTGTGCCTGGCATTAATTTATGCAAATCAAGACACTGCATATCCACTGCACTTAGTGTGAAGAATATTTTCGGACAACCTATCTATTGAATCAAGTAAGATAACTCTTAATGACACTTGATACAATATGCACGTGTACCTCTTAATACTGTTCCAAATCTCATTAATCTTTCTCCCAATATTGAATCTAGAAGATTTGTAAATGTTGTCGTAACTCTTCCATTGTTGTGGGTAGTTCACTAATATTTTTCTTGAAGAAAAAAGTTGAGGAAGCTTGAGCACGATGTCTCATTATGATATTTAGTAAAAAATATCTGAAGCGAGGGTGCCTTCCAAATATGTTATCATGATATCTCAGAAGATGTTTTGCATGCTCATGTATATGGAAATTTTTCCTTCGTGGTTGTAACCAATATGCCTCTCCTTTAGGGAACAATGATGGAAATTTTATATCAAATAATACAACATTGTTATACTCGTTAATCGGATATGAGCCGATGCCTGGCTAGTTAATCACATTAGTCAATTCTTCATTTGCGTTACTTTCATCCGAATTTGGATTATTTACCCATGGTCTAATAATTTCTATCTCTCGTGGTGCACTTGGAAGCCTTGATATAAAAGAAGTTGTTTGTAAACCATCTAACATATCATCAACTCCTGGTATCCCTTCCAACATTGCAAATTTTGTGTCGTCGTCAATATCGGGGAGTAACAAAATTAAGCATATGTGAGATATCTATTGCATTGTTAGGTAACTATTCTAGTGCATCAGAATACACTCAAACATCTCGATAATATGGATCATTATGAATTTTATATAATAATGCATCCATAACTCTTTTTTTTCTAACAGTGAAATCATATCTGGATCTTTGGTGTCCTTTTTTTTGCGCAACGACCATTAAGTCCAAGTTGTTAATATGTAGTGGAAATTTATTGACAACATCTTTAATCTCCTACAGAAAACTAATGGTCTGTCCTCGATATTTGTATTATCCACCTATTGAATGCATCACCTGCAATATTGGACTTGCACATGCTATCAACATCTCTTCAACTTGTGTGAGATCTTCAAGGACATGAGGTTGAGTTCCTGGATCCATGTGGTTTGTAGATGAGAATATATGATTAGATACCTCTTGTAGACATCACATGCACATTGGACCTGTGCTTGTATTCCAGCATATGACTGCAGGAAGACATGACACACTTGAACTTCTGCTAATTGATCAATTCGTTCACGAAATTTGCGATGTCTAGTATAAATTTCTTCAAATGGTACCAATATATTATTATCCATTTCAACACCTCTCTCTCCGACTGTTACATGTTGAGCATCCCCATTTAGATTTCTTTGTTCTTCCAATTGCTTTAACTTTCTCTGTCGATATGCTTTTTGACGATCAACGTTTTGTTTTCTTTGTTCTTCTCTTTCTTGTGCTGTCAATTCATCCAACTTTATTTTTCGATATTCTTTTTGTCGATCTGCATTTGGGATCATATTAGTAATTTGAACTGCTTGAAATTAGACCATGTCATCAACACGTTGCTCACTGACCATTACACGTTGAGCATTTTCCACAGTTGTTTCCACTGGTATATTGGTTGAATTTTGTCTTTGTTGTTCGACATTTTGATTTTTTTGTTGTTCTACAAATTGATTTCTTCCTTCTTCCAATTGCTTCGAATTTATTTCTTGATATGCTCTTTGACGATCAATGTTTAGTTTTCTTTGTTCTTCTCGTTCTTGTACTGTCAATTCATCCAACTTTTTTTTCGATATTTATTTTTTTAATCAGCATTTGGGATCATATTAGTAATTGGAACTGCTTGAAATTGGACCATGTCATCAACACATTGCTTGCTGGCTGTTACACGTTGAGCATCTTCCACATTTGGTTCCACTGGTATATTGGTTGAATTTTGTCTTTCCCGTTTGACATTTTTTTTGTTGTTCTGCAAATTGATTTCTTGCTTCTTCCAATTGCTTCAACTTTCTCTCTTGATATTCTCTTTGTCGATCAACGTTTCGTTTTCTTTGTTCTTCTCGTTCTTGTGCTGTCAATTCAGTCAAATTTCTTTTTTGATTTTATTTTTTTTGATTTGCATTTGGGATCATATTAGTAATTGGAATTGCTTGAAATTGTACCATGCCATCAACACGTTGCTCTCTGACCATTACACATTGAGCATCTTGTACGGTTGCTTCCATTGGTATATTGGTTGAATTTTGTCTTTGTCATTCGACATTTTGATTTTTTTTTTGTTCTGCAAATTGATTTCTTGCTTCTTCCAATTTCTTCAACTTTCTCTCTCGATATGCTCTTTTTCGATCAACATTTTGTTTCTATTTGTTCTTCTCGTTCTTGTGCTGTCAATTCATCCAACTTTCTTGTTCGATATTCTTTTTGTCGATCTTCCTATTATTTCTTTCATTCTTCTCCTTCTTCTGATGTCATTTCGTTAGATTTTCTTCCTTGATATGCTTTTTGACGTTCGATGTTCTGTACTTTTTGTCCCTCTCCTGTTTGTCTCATAGCATCTTCCGCATGCACATCTTCCATTTCTAGGTCAGACTCTATATAAAGAAGGAAATCATTAATATATACACTAATTTTTTTATCAATGAAATCAACATTGAAATCAATGCACTGAAGGAATAATAGCTACACAGAAACACAATACACTGAAAACTATGAAATTAAAAAAAACATACATTGAATTCTATGCAATTTTAAAACTCAATATATTTTAAATAAAATTAAGTGATTTGGGAGGATTGAACCTTGAACCTCATGCCCATTATGCCAACACCCTTACCACTATACCACGGGTAGCTCTTATGATTAATAGTAAGGAAAACATTTATAAACTTAAATCATATTGCATTTGGTGAAAACGGAGGAAGGGTGGATCAATGAGATTTGATCCCATGGCCTACCTCTAACCACCACAATGTGTTACCAATGGAATACACCCTAAATTAGTTATTAGTAACTTATAATAGTTTACATTTATATCTTTAAATTTAATTTAAATTTATATTTCAATATATAATGGGGTTTACATATATATTGAAATATAAATTGGGTTTCCTTACATCATAATATTAATATAAATATTAATGTTATATTTAATATAAATATAATTTTTTTAAAATTAAAATTAAAATTAAAATTATATTTTAATTTAATTAATTTAATATATATTTCAATATATATATATATTATATATATTAAAATATATCTTAATATATATTTTTTAATATATGGCTTGGGAGATGGCTGCATGAGCCTGCCCCGACAGAGATCACAGGGAGGTGGAGATCACAGGGAGGAGGAGGAGATGGCAGGAAGGTGGAGATCGTAGGGAGGAGGAGATGGCAAGGAGGTGGAGATCCTAGATTGAGTTATTTAGAAATCCCTATGAAGAGATCATCTAGTCGTAGATGCAGTTCCAAATCCAATAGAGTCATCATAATTCTTATCGACTATCGAGTCAGTTGCATCAGTAATTCTTATCGCCTTCCTACCTTTTCTCTTTACGCTAAGGAGGGCAATGCTGACAATGGGTGGTTGCTGGATGGGATGGATGGCTGGTTAATATAATATTTTGGCTGGGATATGGCTTCCCAAGCCTGTCGACGAATATCATAGGGAGGCGGAGATTGTGCTGGGAGGTCGTGCTAGGAGGAGGAGCTCGCTGTTTTAGCATGTCAATGGATATCGCAGGGAGGTGGAGCTCGCATTGGGAGGTCATGCTGGGAGGTAGGAGATGGCTGCGTGAGCATATCCTCTTATTCGCCAATATTCCTAGAAGGAGGCTGTAATCTAACGGGGAATCTACTACTTCTACTTGAATAGAAACAGTTTTCCCCCCAATCTCGACTGCAAGGGCTGATATGAGACCGTGGGGCTGGAAACCTCGTCCATCAAAGGATTTCAGAGTCGTAGGTGATGTTACAAGCTCAGGAGAGCCGATAGCTTTCCAACAAGACAGAGACAAAACTAAAGTTGACGATCCTTCGTCTAAGACAGTCCTAAAGACTTTATTTCTGACTACCTTCATGATGATTTGGAAAGTAAGTTTGTGAGGTAGTCTAGACTTATAATTATTGATATTGAAATGAATCAAATTAGAATTGTTCGGGTCTAAATCTCCTAACGCAATTAACAGATTTTTGCGTTGTGTAGGACAACTTTGGAGCACATCCAAGGTAGACATTGCACATGGTGCCTGAGTGAGATCTTCAACTAAATTATAAAATTGAGCAGCTCAAGCATTAGGGTTAAAAATAGCCTTCCTAAGAGTACTCTTGGGTGGACGTAAAATCATATCAAGAGTAGGATTCTCGATGGTTAGGGGGACAGTAGACGAGGATTCGGTAGAACAAGTAGAGGGAGCTTTCTTTGAAGAAGAAAGGTCTTTTTTCTTGTCGACGGGTTTGTCATAATTCTAACTTTGAGTTTGCAAACTAATGGTATCTGAGGAAATAATATGAATTTCCTCTGACGAACTAGAGTTTCCCTGATTAGACATGTGTTCTATCAGTTGTTGTTGAGAGGGAAAAGGATCCACGAGAACTGTGGGTGCAGGATTTGTTTTCAAAAATTGGGTGATTTTGTCCCGGTGGGGACACTCTTTTATGAAATGGTCACCTCCACATAGCAGACATGGATATTTTTCTTTTCTTTTCCCTTTATCGTTATCATTGTTGGTTGGTTTTGGGTTCTCCTGTAGGTTTCCAGGTTTTTTATTTTTATTTTTACCTTTCTTTTTATTATTGCCAGAGGTTTGAATACTCTAAATAGAATTAACCTCAACATAAAACTTGGGAGTCAAAGGAGTAGGGGTGGCAGTCTAGGGTTGCTTGGAAG
Source organism: Pseudotsuga menziesii (assembly GCA_001517045.1). Classification (NCBI taxonomy): domain Eukaryota; kingdom Viridiplantae; phylum Streptophyta; class Pinopsida; order Pinales; family Pinaceae; genus Pseudotsuga; species Pseudotsuga menziesii. Next base: position 720,819 of record LPNX011088845.1, read on the forward strand.
GTTTTGCTGTTGACGGGGACTGGATTGAACCAAAAATCCCATCAACAGGGACTTCTGCTGGTGGCTTTGCAGGATCGGTGCTTGGGTGAGGAGCTTGAGGAATCAAGTCATATAAAGTTTTGGATTGGGAATAGACCAAGTCCAGATACTCGGCTCAACTAATGGCTTTCTCTTCAGTAATGACACTGCCCATAGCCACATCTCGGGCAATCGGAGGCAACAAATATTTGGTAAACCAATCGGCTAATAAATGATCTAGAATAGGAGCCTTAATAAGTCTTCTCTACGTTCTCCACTCATGGATATGATTGAATATGTGGGTGGATGTGTTCTATCGTAGAGATGTTAATAGATTAGTACCTATTTCATAACAAATAGGAAGCTGAAAGTCTGTAAGCATTAGAGGAATTTTGGGGTCTAAAATGGGCCTCCTAAGGAAAATAATAAAATAATAGTTAAAGTAATAAAATAATAGTTAAAATAATAAAATAATATTGATTAATTTTGGAGGAAGAAAGAAAAAAACTACTTTCTGTGTTCGTATTTTCGACATATCTCCCTGTGTTTTTACTCAAATTTCGATCGGGAGAGCTCGTTGGATGCGGAATTTGATTCTGCATCCAACGAGTACCCACACTGCATACTTTTGACAGCCCTTGCTACCCCCAAAACAAGAAATACCTGAAAAAACGTGATGATGATGTCATCATCACGTTTTTTCAGGTATTTCTTGTTTTTGGGGTAGCAAGGGCCATCAAAAGTATGCAGTGTGGGTACTCGTTGGATGCAGAATCAAATTCCGCATCCAACGAGCTCTCCCGATCGAAATTTGAGTAAAAATACAATGAGATATGTCGAAAATACGAACAAAAAAAGTAGTTTTTTTTATGACAAATATGTCAATTCAACCATTATGGTTGACTCATTTTATTGAAATTCTATTGGTTCTTGAATTCCAACTCACAAAAACTTATTTTGGCATGTTTTCTTATAAGGCCCATTTTAGACCCCAAATTTCCTCTAATGAAATACGGTTGCCAACGAGCCAAAATCTACAAATGAGTGTTGTGGAAGTTCCATATACCATTTTGTGCCTGTACCGATCAAAGTTCACAGAAAGAGTCTTAACTGAACTGAATCATCCATGAGGGATTTTGAAGAACACCACAGATGGAATGCCATGACATGGTTTTTTGGATCGTCTCCCTGCTTCCCATCGAACTTTGGAATGTCTAATGGTAACTTTACCAGAATGGGAGGCCACAAGGGGTTATGTTGGATGGGGTCATTAATCAACTTGGAGAAATTAGGCAAGTCCAAAGGTTCTAGGAAAGGTAACTGACAGTTAGGTTGCACATAATAGTAATATTGATATGGCATATAGTTACCAGTAGGACCGTAAGTAGATTGATAGACATGTTGTTGTGATGAAGAACTACCAGAAAATCTTCCCGTAGGGGGTTTATTTCCAGGATCAAGACCATTAGGATCACTAGGGCCTCCTGGAGGTGGACCACTAGGGCCTTCGGGATCACTAGGACCACCGTGACCACCAGGAGGCAGACCACTAGATCCTTTAGGGCCTCTAGGAGGTAAACCTCCAGATCCTTTGAAACCACTAGGAGGAGGGCCACAAGACCCTCTAGGGCCGTTAGGGGGAAATCCACTAGGACCCCCAATACCACCAGGCCTTCTAGGACCATTAGGCCCCCCAGGGGGAGGACCTCCATAAGGAGGTCCTCCGGCACCTTGTGTAGTATGTATGGGTATCCCCCCCATAGCTGGCATGTAGGACCATTTAGGTTGCCCCCACAGCGTGAAAGTATTCATAGGATATGGAATTCCAGCATAAGGCATTCTTATAGGATTGGGTGTGTAATTAATGTTCCCTACAGGTATTTAATTTGTTATATGACCATAACCCCAAGAGGTTTGACTAGTTACAAGTTGTGCCCCCAAGGGATGACCTGAACTAGATGGGGGAATAACCACATTAGTGTGCGTGGGAGGGACATAAATTGTAGATTTCTCTATACCAGAGGTCTGTCCTTGACTAGATACAATTTCGGTGCTAGATAATGTAGATCGTGTTAGGGGTTTCCCCTCGGCACTAGAAGGTAATGACAAAATAGGAATTGAAGGTTGGGCCCCAGGTGCAGAAGACCTGGGAGGATTGAGAACAGACATAATATGGGAGGTGGTGGGGTTGGTAGTTCAACCTAGGTTGTGTCGTGTTACTGTGCGATCTATAATAAGTTCAATGGGTATCATAGAATAGACAAGTGAATGACATCCCACATGAACGACTGTGGAACATGATGGTGGTGTGCCCAATATGTCATATATTTTCCTTTCAATCTCTTGTGCACAGAGAATGGCTACGTGGTATTGTCTATGTTCTTCTTCATCTGGAGAAACTTCTTCAAAAAAGTTTAAATGGGTACCAAATGAGGCAATGGCCTGTCCTATAGAGGTATCCAAAAATGGAGAATTTGGACCATAATCCAGATGAGTAGTATCATCAACATGAACTTATGTGGGAGAATGGAAAGAAGTATTACCCCGAGAAGGTTGTTGGACCAAGGGAGGCGAGTGTGAAGGATATGGTCCTCCACTTTCTGCAATCACATTATCTCCCACTTGGGAGGTGGTAGTAGCTCCTTGGTCGATAGCTTCCATTGGATTTTCTCCTGAACAAGGAATAAAATCGAGTGGCAAGCCCTATACTCTTCTGCACTGTCTTAGCTCAACCATTTTGTATAGCTCCTATCTAACCTAGGGTCTGAAAAACTAGAAAACACACCAAAAATTTCCCTACTCAAGCTATAGGTCAAACAAGCAAACTTAAAATGATAGTGTAACATCCCCGACCCTCTGACCGACGAAGAGGATGCTACCATGGTGTTAACCATCCGGGCTAAGAGCCCCATGAACATGTACATTCATAAAATGGTGAAATGCTGAAACAGAATGCTTCGAACTAAAACATGCATACATGATTATTTATCATACACAACGAAAGCAACATACATTCATACAAGCATTCAACATGTTCATCATGATCATTAACAGTAAATAGGATTGTAGAAGTAAAATAGACAAGATTACTTATCTTACAAAGAACTCATTCCGCAACCAGCTACGTCACTGCAACGTTCCACCCAACCATAGGCTAGCATGCTCCTAAATCTCTCAGCAATGCTGCCACCCCCGAGCTGGGCATGACTCCCCAAGGAATAAGGAACTAACAGGCTTACACATAGCCAACAGTAACAACACCACAAGGGTACTCAGTTCAGCCAAGCCAACATGGTTGGGTTTATCAGGCGAACAACAGATCAGCCAAGCCAACAGAGTTGGGTTTATCAGGTCATCTAGGAGCTGGGAAAGGATAATGCTAAGCTAGTGAGCTCACTAAAGAGCTGTAGACACCAACACTAGAACCAGCCTAGATTCTAGAACAACCACACACACCCAACACAAGGAATTCAGTCCCTTCTCTGCAACACAGTCCCTCAGACCCTGATCTTCCCTCCAATGCTCTTCAGGGGTTGTGGAGAAGAAATCCAGCTCAGTAGCTCTATCCATGTGGTTCTCAACCCACCAGGTTTATCAAGCACCTCGGGCCCTCATTTGCCAACCCAAATTAGTCCGGGGACAAATCCACTACATGCAAGCAGCCAAACAGCTACTCAAGCGTTTAGAGGGAAAAACACAGTCAAGCCACCGTGGCAAACAACAACTAACGCACTCACATGAACCCACAACACTCAACATTCAATATCATCGTTGTGATATTTACACAGACGAGAAAATGGTCAAAAGACACGGCTAACATTCACAACTGAACATGGATTCATGGGAAAAATCACCCCAATCTTCTACCAATGCCGCATTGTAGGTAACTAAGTCAACAATGCATGGGGAAAACTGCTCCCATCAATCAGTGGGAAAAATCCCAATAATTTCTGCTGCGATCCGCTATGATGGATGAAAACAATACACATTCAAATGCGTGGAGGTAGAAGTTGGTTCTCTGTGTGGATGGAAAGAACAGAATTATAGACCAGCAATTAGAGCTAGAGAGAGGAGGCGAACCCCCACACAATGGATGGTAAAACATTTTATCCCCATTCTGCATGAGGAAGACGAACAACCATGATCCGAGGGAGTGGGAAGAACGGTCCCTACATCATGGAGAGGAGAGAAAGCGTGGGTGTGGTAGTGGTCTTCTTGCCAGCCAATCGCTGCCTCAACTAACAAAAAAGGAAATAACCAAGGGTGGTGGTGACACATAGTTTTCCCCCGTGACTCAATGTTCCACATCCCCCTTTCCTTATCCTTATCCTTTGGAATCATGCCCCTTCTCAATTTAGTTGCTGCGAACATAGCTAGTTGGGTTATTTAATCAAAATGCATGTTTACATGATGCCAAAATTAAATATATGCCACTTGTCCTGATATACCATCGGTGACCATTCCTAATAAAAAACACAACATAACCAAATCTATGGTGGGGCCTTGGCCTTGAGCTCTGCACCAATATTATTCACAACATATGTATCCTATGTAAATTAATGCAAGCGGGGTTAAAACCGGGGTATTACATTCCCCTCCCCCTTCAATAGCACTGTCCTCAGTGCTTTACAAAATTTGAACAAAATGCTACACTGGTACCGCCTCAGTGTTCCGCAGGATTGAACAAAAATGGGTGTACCAATCACATGGCATCCTCCAGCTCCCACGTAGCCTCTTTGTGGCTAGGGTTTTATCCCTAGCTTGTGCGAATGAGCACCTACTAAGGAGAAGGGACTCCTTAGTAGTAGTTCAGTAAGTGTAAATTAAAATGCTAAGACAGAAATACAAACTACTCTAAACATGTGCATGAAACAGAAAAACAAGACGTAAAGAATGGCTTTTGTATTAATGTTACCTCCAATGTGAAGGTTGGTGAAGCCCTTTGCAGTGATCCAAGAAGGTTGCTCCAAGCTCCAACTTGCTCCTTCTCTTTCTCCAATGGTGGAAATGGGCCAAAAGGGGCTCTCAAGGTGAAAATAGCTCAAGGGTGAGCTAGGGTTTCAAGAGCTACTTCGATGGAGTAAGGGTGCTTATGATTGTGGATGTGAAATAAGGGGTCTCCATCACCTATTTATAGTTTTTCAGTGGTGGAGTGTTGGCCCATGGTTTTGGAAACCATATGGTTTAGGGCAGCTGTATAGGGTTTTTTCCTCCTTTTCCTCATTATTTTATATTTTTTCTTCCCTTTTTAGGCTTTTTTGATGGTTTTATGGCCTTTTGGAGGCATTTTAGTGGGATTTTTGCTATTTTAGAGGAATTTTGGGTATTTTTGGAGGAAAAAAGGTGTTTTTAAGGGAAATATGGTAGAAAAATGGACAAATGAGCCATGTAGTGCGGTAGATGAGGTAGTGAACACTTTTTGGGTGTTAACAGATTGCCCCCTTATGTGCGAGGGCAGAAGCTCATCGTATGGCCGATGGACATCATAAGTCATATATGGTGTTCCTGGGGTGTGGAGAAGAGAAGAAACAAACGGAAGCTCAGAACAACGATCCCGAGCCAACTACAAGAACTAAAAGTACATAACCTCAATAATGGATGAGGAATCATCTGATCATATGGACGAGGCGGGTATTCCCATGCTCGTATCAGGATATAACATAATAATAACAATGGGGTCCAAAATATGGGGACCTGACATATACATGGCCTCAAATACTAAATGAGGAAGAATCTCAATATATGGACGAGGCAGGCATACCCATGCTAGTATCAAGATACATAAACATAACTGTGAGGCCCAAAAAGAGGGACCTGTAGGATACATAAAAAACCACTGTGTATATCATAAAGGTCCAGAAGGGACACAAATTTGGGACATACTGCTGGGCTGATCATGTCTGAGCTAAAAAACCGATGCACTGGAATGACATCAGTGTTATTGAATGTGGTACCAAAGGAACTGATGAGTTGCTGGATCATAGTGACAAGGGTCATACTCGCAATGGTACACTGAACTGGAACTGAACTGGGTACTCAAGGAAGCATGGAACTGAAGGGCTTCCGAATGCAATTGCCAACGCAGCCCGGACATCTACGGGAACATATAACTGGGCGTTCCAAAGTGACTCACCAATGTGATAGAGTCGGGGGAAATCTGGGGTCTTCGACAAATAATGGAAGGGATATAAATCCTGCGCGATTCTCAACGATGCGATCAAGGTGCTGAAGTCGAGCATGTGAGAAACAACCATTCGGAGAGGCAGTGATGACTCCTCCCAAAATGGTCCGTAGGTACTCACCACAGATGGTGATGGGTCCAAGGCGTAGGGGCCTCTGGGTCTATCCTTTGGAATAGAGGGGCTGTCCTCGACAGAGGGAGACCTGCAACTATCAAGGCAATGATGTTTGCTTGACAGGAGTGCGAGGTGAAAAACTGAAATGTGATAGTACTGATGGCAGGATTGGTAAACCGGGGGGAATAGCTAGGCAAGTAGAGTGGGGGACTCAAACTTCCTTTGTTCAGAGTATGATAGCAGGGATGATCAGGCAGCATATGAAACTGACTGGTGGTAAGGGGATCATAGCTGTATTGGATCTAGGAGGGTGACTGGGCTGAGGGAGACTCAAGCTGTAGTAAAATGGAAGGAGACTACAGAATACTCTGAACAAAGGCGACCTAATTGGGGGTGCTGCCGAGAGGATCGATCATAGCGCCAAGAGGCACGGGGGGGACTTCTTCAGGGGTTAGGGAACTAGAAGAAGTGTGTATATAAAATGGTACTGTCGTGTGGATTTATACGAGCCCAGGACAGTTCATGCTCATGGTTGCTTTCAATTTTAAGGAGTCTGAAAGCAATAAGAAGACTCGGAAGTAATGGAATGGTACTGTTGTGTGGATTTTACGAGCCCAGGACAGTTCATGTTCATGGTTGCTTTCAATTTTAGAGAGTCTGAAAGCGATAAGAAGACTCCAGGGGGGTTGCTTTTTTGTGTGTTAGTCTCCAAGGCCCGAAGAAGCATAAAAGGATGCAATGAAGAACTCTTCTAGCCGGTGTGACTAGAGTATTCCTTTTTCGTAATTAGTCTACCAGGTCCGGAAAAGGGTTAAACTTATACCAGATAGACGCCCTTCCAGGTACTTTAACAAGCATGAAAGGAAGCAAGATTGCTCGGTGATCTTTTCATTGTTTTAGGAGTCAGAAAAGAGCTTAACAGAAACTCCCTAAGTGCCTTTTTCGTATAGGACTTGTCCGGCCTGAAAAAGGGATAAAATTATACCGAACAAAAGGAATGGCTAGGCAAGGAGGAAGTGTTCAATCAAGGAACATTTATGATGACCAGGAACGAGGGTGAGGGGGAACACTGGTGGGCCTCCTTGCGGGGTGAATGAATGGTGGCAAAATAACGAAACATTGGCAGTATGACAGGAGTGGATGGCTCATGTAAAAAGTGTGGAACAATCTGATGGCGGTTGATGTGGCGCACAAATCGAGGCAGCAAGGTGTCGGGACACAATGTTGAAATTGTACCAAGTGAGAGCGAGAAATGATCTCAAGCATCATCACGAGCTACGAAAAATGAATCCGGCGATATAAAAAGTGTGAAAAAAAGGAGAACGGCTGAAGTGGCGCGCAAACCGAGGCGACTAGCGGTGTCTAAAAAATGGGCAAAAAATGATGTATAAAAAACAATGCAACGAGGTGACCATCGTGATGGTCTCATCGTGCTGATTCCAATGGTGGAAACGGTTCGGAAAACGGACTCCATATGGGTTCAGAATGGCCAAAACAAGAAAAAAGTCAACGGACTATAAATAGTAAGTGGGCCCAACATGACAAGTGTCATTTGTACTATTTGACTTTGACTAGTGATCAGAGTGGACCAGAGCTGAGGTGTCATTTCTGGACGATCCGACCGGCCGATTTCAGATCCGGGAGATACAGGTATTTCGTCAAACTCATACCTGCTTTGTCATTGGGTTCGGGGGGTGGGTAGTGGGTCCCAGGGTAGCAGTTGTTGAGCTGGGAGATGAGTAGCTGGGAGTCCAGGAACACATGAAGGTGACATATGCCCATCTGGAGGGCAGCAGTCAGGAGACTGGTCACAGCATCATACTCCGCCTGGTTATTGGTAGCGGCACCTATACATATTCCATCAAGGTGAATTAGTTCGTTGGAAGGGGAATATAAGACCCATGCTGCAGAAGCCAGGTTGGGAGACCAGCGGCTTGCGCCATCAGCAAAGCCAGTGTAACAAGGTGGAAGATGGTCCATCTGTGGGCATGCAAAAAGAACGATGAATGTAAGATTATGGTAAAGAAGGTGAAAAACAAAAAAAGAGCAAACTGTACAATGCGGACCAATGAGGTCGCGGTTTCAGTTATGGGTAAAAACGTTTAAGATACAACCCATTACAGGGGTTGCGTAAAGGGTGGCCTTCAGAGTCGGCTAAAATGTATGCCCCCTTACCAAGGAAAGTCTGCACAATGTAAGGGCCTTGCCACATGGACTCAAACTTTCCTTTACCGGTTTTGTCGTGGGCTTGGTCATAGGCAAGGACGAGGTCCCCTTCGTGGAAAGTTCGCGGGTGAACATGTTTGTCATAACCAGCTTTGGAGCGGTTTTTGGCAGCTTTGATGTTCTAGAGAGTAGCACGACGATCTTCATTGGCTTGTTCGAGGGATAGAAGACGTTGCTTAAGGGGGGAGGTATCGGGGAGAAGCTCAACGGCGATATGTAAGGCAGGTATCTGACACTCGATGGGGAGGACAGACTCTACACTGTGAACTAAATGAAACGGGGTAAAACCAGTGGTGGTCTTGGTGGAGGTATGGTAAGCCCATAAGGCAGGGAATAACATATGGTGCCAATTGGACTTATGCCAGTCAACAGTGCATTGGAGTATAGCTTTTAGGATTTTGTTAACAGCTTCTACTTGACCGTTCCCTTGAGGGTAGTAAGTAGAGGAAAATTGGTGTTCAAACTTGAGAAGGGTGGATAACTCGTGCCAAATGGAATCTTCAAAGTGTGAGCCATCGTCTGAGACCAACTATTTAGGGACCCCGAATCGAGTGATAACATGGTTGAAAAAGAAATGGGCAGCAGTGTCAGCGGTACAGTTGAAGGTGGGCATGGCTTCTGCCCATTTGGTGAAGTAATAGACGGTGACGATGATGTACTTATGGCCGTTCGTAGATGGGGGTCTACACTCCATGAAGTCGATGGCCCACTTACAAAAGGGACCAACAGTGACGACTGGGTGTAATGGAGCAGGTGGTGTCCGGGCCTTGGGGGCAAAAAGTTGGTAGTTATGGCAATGCTTGACAACAGTGATGCAGTCAGTGAAAAGTGTGGGCCAGAAGTATCCGGTGTGGACAACCTTTTGGGCAGTGGCCATCCCTGAGAAATGGCTGCTACAGGCACCTCTATGACAATCATTAAGGACGTGTTCAGCTTCTTCGTGTGTAAGGCAACGACGAAGAATTGTGTCGACCCCTCGCCGGTAAAGGACATCTCCTAGGAGGAGGTAGCAAGAGGCCTGGTGACGGATACGACGATGTTCATTACGAGTGACTTTGGGTCGGAAATTCTTCGTGTGTAGGTATAACAAGATATCACCGTACCATGGGTCATCAGATGAGATAGTGAACAAGTGATTGTCGGGTAACTCATCGGAGATGGGTGGGGCCGGGAGAAACGAAGGGAGATCAGTGATGAGCTGGGCAAGCACAAAGGCTTTAGTGCTCTTAGGTGTTCGGAACGTGAGGTCATATTCCTGGAGGATAATGACCCATTCAGCCACATGACCTTACAGGAGCCACTGGTTTAGGAGATATACCATCGGGTTAGAGTCGGAGACGACTGTGGTATGACTAAGTAAAAGGTAGTGTCGCAATTTTTGGACGGAAAAGACCACTGCTAGGGCTAGTCTCTCCTCATATGGGTAACATAGGGGAGGGCCGGACAAGGTCTGGCTGACGTAGTAAATGAAACGCTCTTGGTGTGAGGTGTCTTCCTGAACCAAGACTCCAGACACGGCATCCTCGGATGCCGAGACGTAGAGGATGAAGTCCTGAGAGAAATCTGGAGGGGAGATCAAGGGGGCTTGTGTGAGAGCTTTCTTGAGGGCTTCGAATGCAGCTTCTGCTTGCTCGTCCTAGACAAAGGGTATGTGGGTACGGAGCAGGCGCAAGAAACCATGAACGGTTCTGGCGTAGTCAGGAACAAAGCGTCGAAGGAAATTGGATTGCCCTTGCAGACTTTGGAGTTTCCGTAGCGTGCGAGGAGAGGGAAGGTCTAAGATGGCTTGGAATTTCAGGGGATCAACAGTAATTCCTTTCTGGGAAACAATGAAGCCCAACAATTGGCCTGCCGGAACGCAAAAAACACACTTGTGTGGGTTCAAGCGGATCTGATATTTACGACAGCACAGAAAAACTTGTCGAAGGTCGTTAAGGTGGTCTGATCGTTTCCGGGAACAAGCTGTAAGGTCATCAAGGTAGACGAGCAGGATGTGGACCAAATCATGAAATAAATAGGTCATGGCCCGCTGGAATGTGGCACCAGCATTTTTTAGGCCAAAAGGCATGACGCGATAGGCAAAGTTTCCCCATGGGGTAGTAAAGGCAGTTTTGTACTGGTCTTCCTTTTGGATTTGGATCTGATTGTATCCGAAAAAACCGTCCATGAACAAGAGGACTTCATGCCCCGCACATGCATCGATGAGCTGGTCAATAAATGGCGTGGGGAAATTGTCTTTGGATTCAACTGCAAATTGGGTAGCAGTGTTAGAGGAGGATTCATCTGGGAGGAAGTAGGAACGATGGTGCATGTCATCCCAGGGATACTTCGGGGCATTGAGAACCTCGAGGATTTCCTCATCAGTACGGAAAGTTTGTGTCGTCAAATCGGTTGACGAGGGAGTAGTGGCGGAAGAGATCATATAAATGGTATTATCTTCTCTGGAAGGGGAAGAGACCGGGGGGTGGATCTCCTCAATGGTGGGTGGTACCATCTCAAGATCCAGATTGTTCATCTCATAGAGAGCTGCTCTGTAATCGGGGAGATCGAGGCAGTGAACGGTGTAATGCCCGTAAACACCGCATATGGCACAGGGGTGGTTAGTGTGCAGGGATTTGTCGCGAGGCTTAGGGGTTGGATCAAGTTGGACAACCGGTATACTGGGGTCATCATCAAGAATTTGCATGTGTTCCTGTACTGCCGGTAACTGAGGACATTGGTGAATCGCATGGCCCAACTCATCACACAACGAGCATTTGGGAGGAGCACGAAACACAGGGGGGTTTTTGACTGTCTTGGGAGGTGGGACAGTAGAGTAAGGTTGGGGGCCTCTGCCCCAAGTTGGTTTGGTAAGAGGAGGAGGGGTTCATGGAGGACGACGGGGTAGCGACACCGGGAGGTGGTTGACTAGTAGTGACAATGGGTTGCACCGGTTGTAGGATGACATCTCGTGTCGGCGGGGGAACGGGAGGTGAAAGATACCAAACGGGTAATCCTAAGGTTAACCCAGGGAGGCTAAGGGTAGCCATGACCGGGGCGCTAACTAATCCTGAGGGAGGGATGAGGAAAGGAATGGTATGGATGGGTGTAACACCAATGTGACTAGGTACCAAAGGGGGTTTGGGCAACAAGGGCGGTTGATGAGTAGGAGTTTGCATGCTATGGGACAGCGTACATAGGTCAGACACGTCAGTGGTGGGTGATGGGGGTGGAATAGATTGGAAGTTCGAGGTCATTGGCGCGTCTAAGTAAACTCTGGGCCCCATAGAGGAAACAAGTGAGGTGGTGGCACCCGAAATAGGTTGTTCAACCATGGGGAGAACATTTTTGGGGGCTGCAGGGGCATTGGGATCATAGTAGGTGAGTTGGTCGACCTTGACCACGTGTCCCTCATGGGGGAACATCATGGTATGAAAAACGAAAGAAGCAACCGCCCGCATGGCATACATGTAGCCGCGGCCAAGTAAAAGGTTATAATCAAGCTGTGCATTAATAACCTCGATGTCGATGAGGACGGTTTTGCCAGCTAGCTGGACGGGGACGTTAGTTAATAGGCCTTGTGGTTGAGCCGAACGGCCACCGTAGGCTCGTAACGCAGTAGTGGACTACTGGAGAGGGGGGGATCCCAATTTCTGCCAGATGAAGGTGGACATGACACATGTAGAGGCACCTTCATCAATAATGCATCGATGG
>LPNX011088845.1:733091-781428 GCA_001517045.1 Pseudotsuga menziesii
TGGAACGCTAAAGTGGAAGGCATTGGTCCAAATCAAATGCCATTAAATTCGAATCATTTGGATCAATAGCCCCAATGGTTGAGAGTAAAGTCTTGCGTTGTGAAGGGCAGTTTTTTAAGACTTCTAACACGGACATGGCTGTGGGAGATTGGGCTAATTCATCGACAATGTTGTAGTTTGACGCAACCCGCGCATTGGGGTTATTGTTGATACGGCGAAGCGGGAAACGAGGTGCTTTGGGAGCACCATCTAGTGGAGGTGGAGGTATACGTAACGCCTGATCAGTGGGCTGAGCGTTAGTGGGTTTATCTGTGGGAGGGGCTTTAGGGGTGGAGCCATATTGGTTCCACCAGGTCTGGAGGTTGACCTTATCGGAGGACATCATCAACAAGTGGTGGGTACCTGAGTCAAACATGGGTTGATCAGGAGCAGCGTAAGTGATTTGTTGTTGGGTTGGCGTGTTGGCTTGAGGGGGAGCCAATGGTTGAGTGTTCACTACGCCTTGGTTTGGTAAGGGGTTTTGCAGCACCAACGGTGGCTGCTGAGGTTGTGGGGGGTTGGGTGGTGCTTGAGGAGCCGCATGCCCTTGGCGGTGGGCATCCTCAACCCAAAGTTGCCGAGCTCGCTCCAAGTGTGGGCAAGTATGTGTGTAGTGGCCATAGACCCCGCAAATAGAACAAGGATGGTTGGTTCACAAATTGGGGTTTTTAGCCTGTTTGGGTAGGCAATCAGGGTTTTGGTTAGCAGGGGCCGCATTATTATTATTGGGGGGATTAGGGGGTTGACCAGCTTGGTCTGTAGGTTGGTTATTTCCACGATTTCGGCCCCTGCCGCGGTTTTGTTGGCCCTGGTTGCGTTGGTTGTTCTGGATTTGTTGCAGGTTTTGTTGGGCGTAAACTTTCTCTTGGGCAGCAGGTGGATTCTGAGGTTGCGCAGGTGCTGGAGCAGGTTACGGTGGATGATATGTAGGTGGAGGCTGCGCAGGGGCAGCAACTTGAGGGGGTTGCTGATAGGGTTGTGGAGCGGGTTGTGGGTTTGCCACAGGGGCTTCTTGTGGCGGGTAATAAGCGGGTTGGGCTTATGAAGGCGCAGGAGCTAGTGCATCCTGCTGGTGGTAGTAGGGCTAAGGTGCGACCAGGGGGGCGTAAACGGGAGTCGCATGACTGAAACACTGAGGTGGACATGAGGGTCCATGGGAATGGTGGTGATGTGTCATGGGAGCATACAAGTTGGTTGCTCCAGACAGTGAGGTAGCCCCCGAAAGGTCAGGGCCAGGGGAAGGATGTGCTATGGAAAATGGTTGAGGATGCGAAGAGACACGGCCAATGATGCCGTCGGCAGCGTGGGATGCCCCCAGCGCATCGTGCTGGGAGGAATCACCGCGAGGGGCGTTAGGTATAATGGTATAGAGATAACCCGACTGGGTGTAAATGAGGTCGAATTGTTGGGCCTTAAGGATGGCCTCTTCTTCAGACTGGGGTCTTTTGGATGCCACATCCTTAGCAATGACAGGAAGAAGGGATTTGAGGAACCAATCTAGGAAGATACGGTCGTCTAATTTGATCTTGCATAAGCTACGGCGTCGACGCCACTCATGAATGTGGTCCATGATGTGGGTAGCCGTGTTTTGTCTGCACGATAGGAGGATCTCAACGCCCATGTCATAGCAGACAGGTAACTGGAAGAATTGCAAGAAGGTTGAGGCAAGGGAAGCAAAGGTGGCATGGGTTCCATGGGGTTGCTCGATATACCACTTGGTTGTAGAGCCAGTGAAGGTGCGCTGTAAGAGACGGAGGTGAATAGAGTCATCCACTATGGAGTTGGAGGAACACCATAGATGGAAGGACATAATGTGGTTTTGTGGGTCCTCGCTTGCCTTGCCCTCGAACATGGGGATGTCAGAGGGGAGCTTGGTGGGCATGTGGGGCCATGCAGGGTCATGTCGGATGGGGTCGTTGGTCAATCTGGCTAGGTTAGGCAGGTTGAGGCTAGCCATGAATGGAAAACTAGAAGAAGGATGTGACACAGTAGTGGGTGGGACCAATTTGGGGCTAATGCCCCCAAGTGGAGGGGTAGTGTTAGGGAGGTTGCCCCCAAGTGGGGGAACTAAGGTGGTATAGGACGGTCCTGCACCACCATGGGTAGTGTGAGCCACTGATGGAGTGGGAATAGGTATTCCCGCTGCGGGAATAGGTGCCGTGAGGGGAACGGTAGATGGGGGCCCCATGGAGGGCATACCCAAGGCAGGTGTGGTAATTGGTGTAGTGGTGGATATGCCACCGATGGTCTCTACCAAGACGGGAGTGGAAGTCACGCCAGCCATGGGGCTAGTAGGGGCAGTGTAAATGGGGTTCTCAGACTCTGGCTCAGAATCAGAGGTAAAATAAGGGGCGTCAATATCTGGTGATGGAGTCCTATGCCGCTGATGAGTGGAGTCAAGTGAGAAGGCTCGAGATCTATGATAAGTGGTATCAAGTGAGGATGATCTGTGTCGATGACGGGTGGTGTCAAGTGAACCGTGCTGTGGGGGTTCGTCCCTGAGGTGCCAAGAATGTCTCGGGGACTCAATGGTGACAGATGGTGTCAAATATCTGTGGGTTGAGGTGGGTAAAAAAAAGCTCAAAAACCCTAATGCAACCAAGTGTGCAAAAGGAGAGCTCGAAAAATAGGGCACTCAAGCCAACAACCAACTCAAAACACCCAATGTAACAGCTGTGCTACAATAGGTGGAGTGTCAACAGAAATGGTCAAAATACCAACAAGCAGCAGGTTTCCTAAAAAAAAATAAAAAATGGTGGACTCACTAGACCAAAAGGAGGTAAGGGAGCATGCAAACACCTAACTAAAAGTATTCTGACTCAACTAGACATATCCTCTGCAAGGTGATGAAATCCAAGTAAGACAATATGAATAGGAAAGCCAAGTGGCTAAGATATCCCCCTACCGGGAGGGACACCGGGTAGTCAATCCTAAAAGAATGGCAACTAAGATACCCCGTTCATGACACGTCCAGAAAGGTGAATCTGCCATTTGGTCCTTTTACCGCAATACCCCTATACAGGAATATCCCGAGAACTGCGAAAGGTAGCCCTTCAGTTACTGAATGGAGTGTGGTATTCCACTCAGGCCTCCGAAACCAGTCTCGCGACTTCAACCCTCCTAAGGGAGAGGCCCTCTGGTAAACTGGTTGTGACCGTGCCAAAAAGTACTAGGGGATTTTGGTTCCCTAATTGGACAACAGCTATGTCTCAAGTGTAAGTAACTGAGGGGTGTTATTGGAAGCCTATCCCCCCGATCCTACCTAACTACAAAGATTCTTTTGTGTTCCCCAAGTGGGGTTAGAATATTGGTTGAGTTAAGTAGTTTTTTAAGGCTCACTTGAATTATGTGACAGAGTGTGTGCTCGTGAGTTGATGAACCCAAAATAGAAGTGCCACACAAGGGGGAAACTTTCTAACTAACAATAATACTGAATTCACAACTTTAACATGCAAAATTTCTAAATTAAAATGCTGAAACTTTAAACAGATTCTGTAAAAGGGAACAGAAATGATGTTGCAGAAAAGGCTGTAGGGAAGTAGGGCTGCAGGTGGAACATATGGCTGTAAAGATGCAGGAAATATTGCAGCAAAGGGGCTGGGTTCAAAAAACAGGAAAAAACATGCAGAAATCAGACTGCGGGTCTGTGGCGAAATCAGGCGGTCGGACCGCGGGTTTGAAGGAAACAGGCGGGGACAGGTCACGGCTTTCTGGCCGACAGAAGCAGTTAGACCGCAGGAAATAGGAAAAAAACTGCAGTCGAATCGCGAGAAAAGGGCAGACAGACGCGGTCGGGTCACAGCTAAGGGGCTGAAAGTCGCGATTGGGACGTGGGAAAATGGCCGATGGGTGCAGTCAGATCGCAGCAAACAGGCTGATTATCCGCGGTCGGATCGCAGGTAACAGACTTGAATCCGTAGGCAGGGTGCCGGAAACAGTTTGAGAGCCACGGTCGGATCACAGGTAAAGGCCTGAAAGACGCGGTCGGGACACGACTGCAGAGGGAAAATATGCGGTTTACGGCGGCCGAAAGGAAAAACGGGAAATTATTGCAGAAAACTAAACAATTTTTTAAACTGAAACCAGAAATTCGAACCTAGTGGAGTTGCCAAAACTGTGGCTAGGGTTTTACCCCTAGCTTGTGCGAATGAGCACCTACTAAGGAGAAGGGACTCCTTAGTAGCAGTTCAGCAAGTGTAAATTAAAATGCTAAGATCGAAATACAAACTACTCTAAACATGTGCATGAAACAGAAAAACAAGACGTAAAGAATGGATTTTGTATTAATGTTACCTCCAATGTGAAGGTTGGTGAAGCCCTTTGCAGTGATCCAAGAAGGTTGCTCCAAGCTCCAACTTGCTCCTTCTCTTTCTCCAATGGTGGAAATGGGCCAAAAGGGGCTCTCAAGGTGAAAATAGCTCAAGGGTGAGCTAGGGTTTCAAGAGCTACTTCAACAGAGTAAGGGTGCTTATGATTGTGGATGTGAAATAAGGGGTCTCCATCACCTATTTATAGTTTTTCAGTGATGGAGTGCTGGCCCATGGTTTTGGAAACCATATGGTTTAGGGTAGCTGTATAGGGTTTTTTCCTCCTTTTCCTCATTATTTTATATTTTTTCTTCCCTTTTTAGGCTTTTTTGATGGTTTTATGGCCTTTTGGAGGCTTTTTAGTGGGATTTTTGCTATTTTAGAGGAATTTTGGGTATTTTTGGAGGAAAAAAGGTGTTTTTAAGGGAAATATGGTAGAAAAATGGACAAATGAGCCATGTAGTGGGGTAGATGAGGTAGTGAAAAATTTTTGGGTGTTAACAGATGGCTAGGGTTTTACCCCTAGCTTGTGCGAATGAGCACCTACTATGGAGAAGGGACTCCTTAGTAGCAGTTCAGTAAGTGTAAATTAAAATGCTAAGACAGAAATACAAACTACTCTAAACATGTGCATGAAACAGAAAAACAAGACGTAAAGAATGGCTTTTGTATTAATGTTACCTCCAATGTGAAGGTTGGTGAAGCCCTTTGCAGTGATCCAAGAAGGTTGCTCCGAGCTCCAACTTGCTTCTTCTCTTTCTCCAATGGTGGAAATGGGCCAAAAGGGGCTCTCAAGGTGAAAATAGCTCAAGGGTGAGCTAGGGTTTCAAGAGCTACTTCGACAGAGTAAGGGTGCTTATGATTGTGGATGTGAAATAAGGGGTCTCCATCACCTATTTATAGTTTTTCAGTGGTGGAGTGCTCGCCCATGGTTTTGGAAACCATATGGTTTAGGGCAGCTGTATAGGGCTTTTTCCTCCTTTTCCTCATTATTTTATATTTTTTTCTTCCCTTTTTAGGCTTTTTTGATGGTTTTATGGCCTTTTGGAGGCATTTTAGGCCTTTTGGAGGCTTTTTAGTGGGATTGTTGCTATTTTAGAGGAATTTTGGGTATTTTTGGAGGAAAAAAGGTGTTTTTAACGGGAATATGGTAGAAAAATGGACAAATGAGCCGTGTAGTGGGGTAGATGAGGTAGTGAACACTTTTTGGGTGTTAACACTCTTCAGGTCCGTAATGCTCCCACTGCACCTTCACTTGCCCTATGGCCTGGTTCCGAAGCATTGTGACCTTCCTGTCGAGGATACGCATTGGCTCGATTTGGAACTCTCCCTCGGGTTCCACCTGAATCACATCCCAATTTATCACATGGTTAGGATCATGCACATATTTCTTAAGCAAAGAAACATGAAAAACATTATGAGCTCTAGTATTAGTAGGCAATGCAAGTCTATATGCAACAGGCCCTATTCTCTCAAGAACTTGAAACAACCCACAATATCTAGGTGACAGCTTGGCACAACTTCCAAGATTTAAGGAAATTTTCTTTGCCCTCACTCTGAGGTAAACATGATCCTCAACACTAAACTCCCTGTTCATCCTATGCTTATCTGTATAGCTTTTCTGTCTGTCCTGTGCTGCTTTCAGATTTTTCCTAATCTTTACAACTTCTTGCTCCATTTCCTTGAGCAATTTTGGTCCAAGCACAACTCTGTTCACTAGGTTTTCCCAAGTCACCGGTGTCCTACACCATCTTCCATACAAAGCTTCATACGAACTCATCCCCAAGGATGCCTGCTGTCCATTGTTATAAGAAAACTCTACCAAGTGCAGGTATTCTTCCCACTTGGTTGGTTTGTCCATCACATACATGCAGAGCATGTCTTTAAGCACCTGATTAACTCTCTCTATCTTCCCATCTGTTTGAGGATGGTATGCAGTGCTGAAGTTTAACTTTATACCCAAATCTGCAAACAATCCCTTCCAAAAATTGGAAGTGAACTTGACCTCTCTGTCAGAGACTATTGCCTTAGGCAATCCATGCAATTTGAAAATCTCCTTCATGAAGATCTTTGCAATGTCATCAGTCTTGTGCATAGAATTCACTAGTATAAAATGTGCTTCCTTAGTCAACTTGTCCACCACAACCATGATTGAATCATGTTGTCTCCAAGTCATCGACAATCCTGTAATAAAATCCATGGAAATAACTTCCCATTTCCATTCCGAAATTGGTAGAGGTTTCAACAAACTTGCTGGATGTTGATGTTCAACCTTTACTTGTTGACATTTCATACACCTTGAAATGTACTCAGCCATGTCCTTTTTCATACCTGGCCAAAAATACTACTTTCTAGCTGTAGCAATTGTCTTCTGATATCCTGGGTGACCAGAATACGGAGCTTGATGGATTTCATCCATAACAATTCTCCTCAAATATGCTACATTCAGAATATAAATTCTTCCTTTAAAAGTGAGAAGTCCATCTTCTTCCAATTTATATCCCTCATACCTCTTCTCGAGACTTTACTGCTGTAGTTTGTCTTTTACCTACTCATACAATTCATCTCCGGCAACATGATTAAAAATCTACTGCTGTAAATCTGATTGGAAAATACTAAGAGATGCCACATGCATTTCCTGTACCTTCCTGCTGAGTGCATCAGCTACCTTGTTTTCTTTCCCTTTTATGTGCTTGATTTCGAAATCAAAATCACATAAAAATTCCAGCCATCTTGCTTTCCTAGCATTCAAAGTAGGCTGATCAAATAAATACTTCAGACCACAATGGTCTATTCTGAGCTCAAATCTTCTACCCATCAAGTAATGTCTCCACATCTTGAGGGCATGTACTATGGCTACAAGCTCTAGATCATGAGTGGCATAGTTTTTCTCATGCTCCTTCAGCTTTCTTGACTCATAACATATCACGTGGTTGTCCTACATAAGGACTCCTCCAAGCCCTTGTCTGCATGCATCGGTACACACCACAAAATCTTTTTCTGGGTCTGCAATTTTCAATACGGGTGCGCTGGTGAAAAGATTCTTCAACCGCTGGAAACTTTCTTCACACCTTGATGTCCATTCGAACTTCACCCCCTTCTTTTGCAAAGAAGTGATGGCATGTGCAACTCTGGAGAATCCTTCAATGAATCTCCTGTAGTATCCTTCAAGTCCCATAAAATATCTTACATCCATCACATTTCTTGGAGTAGGCCAATTCATAATGGATTCAATCTTTTCAGGGTCCACAGATATGCCCTCTTTTGAGATAATGTGACCCAAATACTGAATTCTATCTCTGTAGAAGTCACACTTGCTCAGTTTTGCATACAACTGATGCTCCCTGAGCAATTTCAATGTCAATCTCAAATTCTCTTCATGTTCTTCCTCATTCTTAGAATAAACAAGGATGTCATCAAGGAAAACGAGAACAAACTTGTCCAAATATCCGCTGAAGACACTATTCATAAGGCATATAGATGTAGCTGGTGCATTCGTGAGACCAAATGGTACCACTGCAAACTCATAATGCCCATACCTTGTCCTGAAAGATGTCTTATGAATGTATTCATCCTTGATTCTCACCTGATGGTAACCAGAACTCAAGTCAATCTTAGAAAATACATTTTCTCCTCTCATTTGATCAAAGAGGTCATCAATCCTAGGCAAAGGATATTTATTCTTCACAGTAACCTTGTTCAACTGTCTGTAATCAATACATAACCTAAGTGTACCATCTTTCTTCTTTACAAACAGAACTGGTGCTCCCCAAGGAGACACACTCAGTTGGATATACTTCTTTTCCAACAACTCTTGTAGTTGCATTTTCAACTCTAGCATCTCCGGTGTACTCATCCTGTAGGGTGCCTTAGACACTGGTGCTGCTCCGGGCACAAGTTCAATTGTGAAATCAATGTCCCTCTTTGGAGGAAGCCCTGGAATCTCATCAGGAAACACATCCTTGAATTCCTATAACACCTGATAATACTCCAACCTAGGAGTTTCATCTCTTGATGCCTCCAAAATATGAGCTGCATACAACTGGAAACCATTCCTACAGAACTTCTTTAACTGCATTGCTGAAACTTGCCATACGGAAATCACCTTTGGAATGCCTTTCACAACTACTAGGTTCCCTTCTTTATTCATGCATTCGAAAGTCTTATTGTAACAGTCAAGCTTCACCCTGTGAGATTCTAACCAATCCATCCCAATGAGAACATCATAGGAACCAAGCGGTAGAACATTAAGATATACACAAGTGTCTAACCCATCCATGACCAATGGGAATTTCTCTACCATTTCACTAACCTTTCTCTTAGTTCCAGTGGCTAGCTGAACTAACCAAGACTTCCTGTGCTTTACTTTCTTAAAAGCACAAATCTCCACTACTCTAGGAGTAATGTAACTGTGCATAGAACCAGGGTCAATCAAAATAGAAATGGATTGTTCAACAATATTACCTGCTACTTCAACCACAGTTGACTATGATCTTCTTGGTGGTCCTCCAGTGCTGCATAAATCCTAGGGACTGCCCTTGCTACCCGACCCACTATTTCTGCTTCTTGAATGTTGTAAGCTGGCCTTGCACTCTCATTCTCGAGTGGACAATTTCTACGCAAGTGAGGTCCTTCACATTTCCAACATTTGAGTGGACCTTTATTTGGATGTGGTTCTTTAGGCTTTCCACCTGTCACTCCAACTGGATCACTCGTAGCTTGGGATGGCTGCTTCTACTGATTCCTAAATCTAGAAGGTTTGAAACCTTTTTTTCTTTGGTCCAACTTTTCATTCTTCTTGTCCTTCCATGCCTTATGGTAATCAGTTTTTCCTTTACTTTGCTCATAGCAATACTTATCTTTTATTATTGCTTCTTCAAGAGTTCTAGGTTCATAAAACTCAATTCTATCTTTGTAAGACTGAGGTAATCCGCTTAGAAAACGCTGGACCTTCACTTTTTCATCTCTGATGTACCGGACATACCTCAACAGCTCCAAAAACTTATTTGCATATTCATCCATGGTTTGCTGTCCCAATATTAGCTCATGGAACTCCTTGATCTTGTCATCATAGTACCGGTCAAAGAGGTATTTCTGCCTGAAATACTTCTTGAACTGTTTCCACTTCAGTTTCCTTTCACTGATCTTTTTTACCTACTTGAAGTGTTCCCACCAAATGAATGCCCTTCCATTCAAATTGAATATGGAAACTCGTGCCTTCATGTTTCCTGAATAATCTTCCACCTGAAAGTACTTCTTTATCCCAAGAAGCCAATCCTCAGCTTCTTGCCCCATCTTTATCTCACCATCAAATGTAGGAGGTTTAGCTTTCCTAAACTCATCTCGAGAGCTATCCCTAAGGTGCCTTCTTCTTTTCCTTTTATGAGGAGATGAACTTGTATCTCCACTGGATTCTTCGGATTCAGATGATCCACTGGAAGTCCTTCTCCTTCTCCTAGTGCTGCTCTTACTGCCTTCTGGCCTCGATGTACCTCGTCCAGAATCTATCTTTTTCTACAATTCTGTCAAACTTTCCAATATGGCAGCATTCAACTGATGCTGATCTTCCTGGGCTTTAATTAAGCTTCTCATGGTGGCTGCAACATCTGACGGTGTTTCTTGGAATCTCCTACCATTGGACTCAATGTCATCATTCCTATTACGAACATTTTCTCCCATGGAATCTTCAGCTCATTCGTAAGAATCCCGAGCATCATACCCATCATGGCTTCTCATGACTGAACCACTTCTGGCTTTACCACACTGTTCTTCCTAGAGTACTACTTTTGGAAGTTATCTATAGTTCTACAATGTGTTAGTAGAAAACTATTAGATGCATAGTATTAATATAAATCAAACTACTTACCTTTTTCTTGGGAAAACAAATAATAATAATAAAATAAAAAATTTCCCAAACACGGGATTTTCTTCATCAAAGAACGTCTATCTGAGGAGGACGACAGGGGTCAAGGGGGCTTTCCCCCTTGTGGCTTCTGCCACTGCAGGGCGGGTCGAGGGCAGCGCCCTCGTTTTTTTTTTCTTTCTAAATATTTAATTTTCACGTAATCTGGCACATTAGATTGCTGTCACTTATCCTTCTATTCAGCCGTGAAAATCCACTGAAAAACAATTGAAAATCCCAATGAATAACAGTTAAAATCTGCTGGAAAAATACCACGGAAAAACTCAAATTTTCCCCGTGCAGAATCGGGTCTCATTTCATCTATCAATCTGACGTTTTGGTAGTCCAAAGCACTAACTTCTCCGCTGTTCATCGGCAATCGGATCTTCTAACCCTTCGGAAGGATAGTCCTTTAGACAGTTGCAACGGTGGTCGTTCAATCCACTGTGGGTTCTGCAGACCATAACTCGTCGGCTGTCAGAAGCTCTATCCACTAATCCTCACCGATGGCCGATGATTCAAAATTTTCCCTCTTTTCCGCTTGATAGGCTCCATTCTCTTTTTTTCGTCGGCGAATTAGTTCCATCCACAGCTGCAACATCGGAACATGATCTTCGATCTACTTCCGATCAACGACCTAATCTGCTAAAGCATGACTTGATCGGTATCGGCAGTCTCTTCACATCGGAAGTCTAGTGCTCTAGACTTCCACAACGGTGGGTGCACGAACAACTATCTTCTTTTGATAGCTGACGATTTCTATACTTCGAATTTTTTTTTAAAACTTTCTTGCGGCGTCGACGGTCGGAGGCCTTACCTGTCAGACGCGTAGTTGTTTAACGATCCACAATGGTGAATGCTCGATCAACTATTTTCCGTTTACAGACGTCAAATCACTTAGAAAAATTTTCCGTGATTTTCCATCCCACTGCTCTCCGTCGGGCATGCTTTTGCCTATCTCTTTCGCTACATCGGAAGTCTGTTCCACTAAGTGTTCCGATGAACCGACAGTCCCAACACTTAGAAAAATTTGTGGAATTTTTCTGTCATCCATTTTCGATCTTTGCTGGGTAGAAAGAAATCCTGCTTCTGTCACTAATTCTTCATGGTCCATTCAGGCCCATGTTGCAACATGAGCTCTGATACCACTCTGTAATGTCCCTGACCCTCCGACCGACGAAGAGGATGCTACCATGGTGTTAACCATCTGGGCTAAGAGCCCCATGAACATGTACATTCATAAGATGGTGAAATGTTGAAAGAGAATGCTTCGAACTAAAACATGCATACATGATTATTTATCATACACAGCAGAAGCAACATACATTCATACAAGCATTCAACATGTTCATCATGATCATTAACAGTAAATAGGATTGTAGAAGTAAAATAGACAAGATTACTTATCTTATGAAGAACTCGTTCTGCAACCAGCTACATCACTGCAACGTTCCACCCAACCATAGGCTAGCACTCTCCTAAATCTCTCAGCAATGCTGCCACCCCTAAGCTGGGCATGACTCCCCAAGGAATAAGGAACTAACATGCTTACACATAGCCAACAGTAACAACACCACAAGGGTACTCAGTTCAACCAAGCCAACACGGTTGGGTTTATTAGGCAAACAACAGATCAGCCAAGCCAATAGAGTTGGGTTTATCAGGCCATCCAGGAGCTGGGAAAGGCTAATGCTAAGCTGGTGAGCTCACTGAAGAGCTGCAGACACCAACACTAGAACCAGCCTGGATTCTAGAACACCCACACACACCCAACACAAGGAAGTCATTCCCTTCTCTGCAACGCGGTCCCTCAGACCCTGATCTTCCCTCTAGTTCTCTTTAAGGCTTGTGGAGAAGAAATCTAGCTCAGTAGCTCTATCTGTGTGGTTCTCAACCCACCAGGTTTATCAAGCACCTCAGGCCCTCATTCGCCAACCCAAATTATTCTAGGGACAAATCCACTGCATGCAAGTAGCCAAACAGCTATTCAAGCATTTAGAGTGAAAAACACAGTCAATCCATCGTGGAAAACAACAGCTAACGCACTCACATGAACCCACAGCACCCAACATTAAATACCATCATTGTGAGATTTACACAGACCAGAAAATGGTCAAAAGACATGGCCAACATTCACAGCTCAACGTGGATTCATGGGAAAAATCACCCCAATCTTCTACCAATGCCGCATTGTAGGTAATTCAGTCAACAATGCGTGGGAAAAACTGCTCCCATCAATCAGTGGGAAAAATCCCAATAATTTCCACTGTGATCCACTATGATGGATGAAAATAATATACAGTCAAATGCGTGGAGGAAGAATTTGGTTCTCTGTGTGGATGGAAAGAATAGAATTACAGACTGGCAATTAGCGCTAGAGAGAGGAGGAGAACCCCCACACAATGGATGGTAAAACATTTTATCCCCATTTTGTATGAGGAAGACGAACAACCATGATCCGAGGGAGTGGGCAGAACGGTCCCTACGTCATGGAGAGGAGAGAAAGCGTGGGGGTGGTAGTGGTCTTCTTGCCAGCTAATCGCTTCCTCAACTAACAAAAAAGGAAATAACCAAGGGTGGTGGTGACACATAGTTTTCCCCCATGACTCAATGTTCCACATCCCCCTTTCCTTATCCTTATCCTTTGGAATCATGCCCCTTCTCAATTTAGTTGCTGCGAACATAGCTGGTTGGGTTATTTAATCAAAATGTGTGTTTACATGATGCCAAAATTAAATATATGCCACATGTCCCGATATACCATCAGTGACCATTCCTAATAAAAAACACAACATAACCAAATCTATGGTGGGGCCTTGGCCTTGGGCTCCACACCAAGATTATTTACAACATATGTATCCTATGTAATTTAATGCAAGCGGGGTTAAAACCGGGGTATTACAGATAGGAGGGGTTCAGATAGTCAGGTCTATCACCAGGATGGTCAAGAAGGTGCCACTTGCGATATACCTCAAGAGTACGTGCGCAGTAATCTCCCTGAATACTATTTTTGGTGTATGGCTCCAAGCAAGACAGCCAAATGGATTTCCTCTGATGGATAAGGTATCCTAGTGGGGTCTACCGATATATGCAAGGTACATGGGAGATCAATTCGGTAGTAGTGCTACCTAATGCATAACTGTACACAAGGGGCCTTCCGATATGCAAGCAAGTACGTGAAGTACCTTTATATATACCTCAAGGGTACATGAAAGGCCATTCAATATACCGACGGTACGTGGAAGAACCGCACGAGTCCCAGGATGTAATGCGGACGAGTAACGACAGCTCCTATGCTTAACGATACCCGAACACGTCTCTAACCTATCACTCAAATTGCTATGTAAATTTTAACCTATAACTAGCATTAATTTTAAAGTGGACAGTTAGGTGAATGCATGTAGTTTTTACAGAAAAAGTAAAACCATGAAATATGCATATGCAAATATTTCACTTTACCATTCGGTATGCCTACCTGCGGGAGGGAAAGAGAGTATTTTCCTTTTCTTCAAAACCAAAAATATTTCCAAACAACAATCTTGAACACAAAATCAAAGACAAGTAGCACTTTCCAAACTCATTTCTCTTTTCTAAAAGCAGTCAAAAGGAAGGAGTCTCTTTTCTTAAAAGAAAATCAAGCAGCACACTATATGCATATGCACTCTATTTTTCGATTTTTCTTAAAGCATAGACAGATCTAACTTAAAACTATAATATTTTTTATTTTGATGAGATAGTATAAATGCAAATGAGACAAAAGAACATAGAGAACCTAAAAGCTTGTGAGGCCAATCAAAGATCCAATGTCTTATGCTCACTAATGATAATGGCCTAATCTTAGTAAAAAATTTTCTTTTTAAAACAAGCAAAAAGAAGTCTTCTATGGGAACAAAAAATGAAATCAATATGCTAATTAAACATTTTTCTTTCAGTCTATGTAACAGAAATAAAAGAGAGCTCTCTAACACCTAACCTTTCAAAAAAAATCCTTTCACAAAGACAACCAACAAGCATGGAAGAAAATGGACAATCAACAAGCCTAATCTAGCTTTTGGATTCTTCAAACAAACCAATCTTTTACCACAAAATTTCAAACCACAAGAAACAAATTCTAACACACAAGCCTGACAGTGCAGGGCTGAAAGAAAATCAACTCAATTTTTTTGCAAAAAATGAGAAAAAAGTGGTCTTGGAATAAGGCCTACCTAGCACCGCGCTGGAGGGGTCTTGACAGAGCGGTTCTAGCCTAGCATCGCTTCTAGGTAACATGACTTAGGTGGTGGCACCGTGTGCTGCTAACAGGGTTCAGGAGGTGGCACCGATTCTCACCAACATCATAAGAGAGGTTCCTTGTATAAATCCAAAACACAAAGGAGAATGACAGACCAAGTTAGAAAAAGACCAGATCAAGGTAAAAACTGATAGATTGAGAGTAAAAAAGAGCATAAAAAGTTGAAATACTTTAGATCTGAGCAGATCTAAAAGTTTCAAATCAAAATTCACTGATTCTGATAGTAGATCTGATTGAAGAGAGTTGGAGATGGAGCCTGGATTCGAACAAGAATTCAAGAGCTGAGGAATATCAGATCAACTAATATACGTATCAATCTCCAGCGGAGTCGCCAGATTTGTAACTAGGAATATTTCACCTTCTGCGGACAGAAGCTGTTCCTCTGGTCTGAATGGTTCAGATCCAGAACAAATGAGTGAACGACAAAGGATGAAGACCTTCCCTGTATGTCATAGACACCTGGAATGCTTCTTCGATAATGAACCTATGTACCTATGAATATATCAAATGCGCAAACACATCAAAGCTACCATAAAATCATCTACTTATCCATGTCAGTAACTAAGGAATCTAACAACATGTACATGCGAAATCAAAACAATAGTAATGTGGGATGGAAATCAGCTTTGCATTAAGATGTATGGAGAATTTTACAACCAATCAAGCCTTAGTGTCAACATGCATCTCCATGAGACAAACAATTCATCCCCATAAGCTCCAACTTTGCTCTCTATGCTCTCCAATGGCTTGGGCCAAGTGGTTAATCCAACAACATAACAATACCTCTATAGTTCTCCCCCTCAACCATGGACATGAGTTTGTATTTATAAGGCTCAATGGATAGGAATGGTTGAGAGATTTGTGGATGAGGTGGTCTCTAAGATCCTATGATGGGGGATCTCGAGCTCAACTGACCCACAATGATAGGGATAAGGGAGGACACGAGGCTCATAATCTAGAAGCCTTGAGAAACTTCTCTTTTTCCCATTTTACCTAGGGTACCACTTTTTTCATATTATTACAGAGCGGTTTGTATGAGAAACACTTATGGACCAAAGGCCACAGGCGGTGGCACAGCTTATGGCAAATAGGATGAAGGTGGTGCAAGCAAGGTACCACTCATGGTTCACAAGGAAAGCGTGGTGCTGAGTATTTTCATGTAGAATTGACAAACAACATGGATTTCCACTACAAGTGCTAGGATTAAGGGAAAATATGTAGTCAAAGGTGTTATCACATGGTGGTGATAGGATTTGGGTGTAACAGGATGCCCCCCAAAGCATGATACTTAGAGGGATATGATAAACGAGAGCTTTGAGAGAACAAGTTGTCACTTCGAGGTGAAAATGTCATCTCAATCGGAGCATGTCGTAAAGTAGGCATTTGTGGTACATCAATATTTTTGACTCATATACACAAGTAACTAACTCATGGTTGCAGACCAATACAAGGCAGATCCATGGGAGGAATAAACAAGCATGTCTACTAGAATATAGTGTAGATCCATGTGATAGAGGACTCAAACTTGGACATAGCTACTAGACATACAACGTATATCTGTGTCATACAGACACAAATTTGAGCATAGCCATGATCATACAAATGTGGATTTATGCTATATATACAAAACTCCATCGCAACCTGGGGAAAAGCAATGAGCGCTTTAAACAAATACCCAGGGTCTTCGTCTCATCTTCCGCAAAGTACGATTCTATCCATGTGATTACAATGATCTAAAGTCAAACATGGTAGAAACCACTTGATTATTGGCCAATGATGTGAACCATTAACAAGTGTGAGAGACATCACCATTGATGTCAATGATTCCCAAGGTACCCTAGTACAATCTATTGAGTGTGAATAGATGTCCTGATGTTGAACACCCAGTCGATTCTATCGATCAAAGGTCAATGATGTGAACCTATGTCAAGAGCGAGAGAATCTGTCATTAAGGCATACATATCTCAAGGTACTAAGTTTTTGTTTCTAAGACTATTTCCAGGATGATGAGTTGAAGTTGACGGGGATAGTCTCGTCGAAGGAGGGCCATGATGAGTCCCACATCGATGACACAAAACTTGGAACATAGTTCTGGAATGATGTGAATGTAGTAACCATAGGACTGACTCAAAAGTACTGACATAGGAATGTTTTGACTGCAGAGGAAAAAATTCTTCAACTTCCCTTTGAACATCAGGAGACATGACAAAATAATTGGAAGCATGACTAAACGGGAAAAACACACAGTGCGACAATGGATAATGCATTCTTTTGACAGACTCAAAGGAGTGGCATGACTCATGAAAGTGGATTGTCATCAAGAGATCAGCTGAATACCCAATTGATTGAAATGATATGCAAACAAGTGCCATGTTCAAAGGTAACGACAAACTACTACCATTTATTTGCAAAAATGATTTCCTTCCCATTTTCCCCATCATGATCGATGAGTGCCTCTTTTCAGTTTTATGAGTTCAAAGAGGGTAACAAACACTCGGTATAGCTTGTCTGAAGACAAGTCCAAACTCACATGTTTTATGAACCTAAGAGAGGAGGGGTTTGTTCCAAAAAACGGGTCTCCCAATGTTTAATTTAACGAGTCCACTGAAAGAAAACTCGGTATTGTTCATGTTTAGAGAGTCTGAATGACCATGGAAGAAGACTCCAAAGGGTCATTTTTCATATGATTTAGTTCCTGAGGCCCAAAAAATTATAAAATAATACCTTAGAGAACTCTTCTAATCATGATTGGCTGGAGTGTTCCTTTTTCATAAATAGTCCATTCGAACTGAAAAAGAGATAACCTACCGTCGGAGAGATGACTCTTCAAATGCTTTAATGAGCGTGAAGAAGACAAGATCACTCGATGATATTTTCATATTTAAGGATCCCGGAAATAGTTTAAAGAAGACTCCATTAGGTCTCTTTTCACTATGAAGGATTTTACGAGCCTGAAAAGAATCACAAACGGACTCGGACCTTTGATACTGAGTTTCGAGAGCGTGACCAAAGTGTCGTAATAAACGATCAATGACTTTTTCCATTTTACGGTAGTACGAAGAAGTAAAAAACGAACTCCCAAGACTTTACTGCTACTGTTCTTCTATCTTACAACGACTCAAAACAAGTGTTAAATGCACCAATAACTAACATTAAGGGATTACGATAGATAAATTTCGAGTAATAAGCGATTTTAAATCAAAACTATAGCATGTCAAACCCAAAAATGTGTATAAAATTCATGTAAATAGTGAAAAATCAAATCATTTTACTATTTACCCATAGTGGAGAGCATTTGGAGCACTTTCCTAGTCATATCTTCAGTTGCTAATATCGAGAGTTTTTATTGTCGGATTCGAGCGCCGTCAGTTCCAGGTAACAGTTCAAAATCTACTCTTCCTTTTCATAGTCTCAATTTTGATTTTTGATGGTGTTTTGGGCTTGTATGGAAAGACCTAAAACCATGGGAATGGGCACCGCACTTATCCCTTGTGGGATATGCGGTACCTCACTAGAACCGTGCCTAAAACAAAGTGCACAGCTAGTGCCACCGCCTGTCTTCAACGGTGTACAGGCGGTGCTAGCCGTGAAGATGTAAAATTTTTAACACAAGCAAAACTAGATAATTTCCTTGGATTTAAATGATTAATAATGATTCTAATAGGTGTTATGATTGTCTTTGGCTGGCTTTTGGTGATAAAAAATGGTGATATGGAAGGAATGACAACATGATTATGATGACGCTTTCACAGAAAGGAATGTGGGATGTAGCCACATTACGAGACCATGGAATCCTAAAATTCTTCCGGACTCCCAGTATGGTATCACATGAGTGGTTGCTTGAGCATATACTCTGGATGTGGAATCCGGAGCAACAACTCTTTGAGGTTGGGGCTCATATTCTGACAGTAGAGGTAGAGGATATCTACTTCTTGACTATAATTTCAAGACGGGGTGCCCCCATCTCGCTGACAGTTTCCTGAGGAGGGGATATTACAACACAAGAGTTGATAAACCGTCACTGTATCCCAGGGACGAGGACATCAGGGAAGAAGATCTCCATAAAGGTAGTGATAGATGGAACTCTACGGACTATCTTGTTTACGATGCAGAGAGTGGTGGGAAGCCAAGGAGTGCACCAGGCTTCTAGGACACACATTCTATATGCCATAGAGGCCATGGCACCTACAGTATTCAACTGGGCGGAAGCCATGCTTCTGATATTCAAGGACTAGCTAACTAAATGTCGGCAGGGGGAACTGAAGCAGTTCGGTTTTGGTTTCATTCTAGCCTGCTTCTTCTTCAAGCGGGTACCATAGATGAGACCCCAGGTGGTCTTCACAGAGCTGAGAGCATGGGACCCTCGCATGCAAAGGTGGGTCCGGATTATGGCCCGTACTAGAGCAGGAAGGGGGAAGGTGAAGTTAAGTGACCCATTCTTCACATGGCTTAGAGATCAGATCCTCATGGTGGAGGATTATGCTTATGTGGGTACGGACTTTAGCGGAGACCCTGACCTATTGCTCCCACCTGGTGGACAATGGGGTGACATTGGTAAGAAGCAAGAAACCCTAAAATGGAAGTAATGTTTTTATGTTTTTTAATGTTTTATATTTTTTATGTTAAGTAATGAGACTTGAACATTTTCATGCAGACGTTGGAACAAAACGACCTGGGGGAGCTTCCCCATCGGATAGATGAGCTGGAGCCCGCTTTCTACCATAGGGTGATGATGTGACTGAGGAGTTAGAGGAAAACCTGGAGAGGTTGACCTTATACATCCCTGACACTTCAATTGATGACCTCCCTTTGAGGTATCAGATACCTATAGCGGCAGTACTGGGTCGGTTTAGTATACTGCTATGTAGAGTAGCCCAGGAAAAGATGTGCTACCACAAGCATCACTAGATGGTGTGTGCATGATGTATCTATTGAAAGCTGATAGCTTCAAGATTTTGTATGGTGATTTTTGCTTGAAAGCCTATGTGCTTCAGATGAGGTCTCGGGACCTATTTTTTGTAAACATGTTCATATATATATATATATATATATATATATATATACAGACTTTTACTTGGTGTTTATATGTCTCAAATGGTGGATGTATTTTACATGAGTTTTATGTGTCTTTAATTGTTTATTTACAATGAACCATGTTTGATTTTAACGTCATGAATGGGAAATATGCCAATCTAGGATGTAATTAGCTAATGAGTTAGCAACTACATTATGTTCCCTAGGGATATGTCTATAAGTAATGGTTTCAAATGAACTTTATAACAAGCGTACCCTCTGGAAGAGGTGAATAAGTACAAGATTTATAATGGTATAAACATGGTTTAGATCACAAACCACGAGTTGTGAGTCCATTAAGACTACCAGATTGCAAACATCTTGGGAGGTAGCTTCAGTCAGAAGACCTATGACTGCCCGATACTCAGCGATGTTGTTGGTAGCGAGACCAATACGAACTGCTCCTAAACTAACCAAATATTTATCCAGGGAATAGAGGACCCAAGCAGCTGAGACAAGATTCAAGGTGTGGCAGCAAGCACCATCAACGAAGCCGTAGAAAGCCATCTGCTCAGCATGACCAAAACATGGTATAAATAGATGTAGACACTAAAATCAAAACCATATTGAAAATACTAAAAGCACACTGAAATTCAAGCATTATACATATATACATATATACAAGATACTATCTAAGAAAGACCTAGGCATAGTACCTCTTCAGGTACAACCCATTGCAAGGTTTCCCTAAAGGGATTCCATCATAGTCAATGAGCTCATAGGCCCCTTTCTCTAAAAATTTAGAAATGACGAAAGGACCGTACCACATGGTCTCTAACTTTCCTTTCCCTAGTTTGTTATATCTCTGGTCGTAAGTCAAAAATAGGTTACCCTCATTAAAGGCACGAAGTTGGATGGATTTATCATATTGCACCTTGACGCCTTTCTTATGTGCCTCATTAGCCAAGGTAGCATCTCTTTGAGTCTCGTCAAGGTTGTTCAAATACAAAAATCTCTCTTCCTATGCGGAAGTGTCTGGGAGAAGTTTGATAGGAAGTTGTAAGGATGGAATTTGACATTGAATCGGTAAGACAGCTTCGAGTCCATAGACAAGCTGTAAAGGTGTTTAAATAGTAGTTGTTTTCACCGAAGTCCTATGAGCCCAAAGAGTGGAGAAAATAATGTGGTTCCAGTTGGATTTATGATCTCCAACCATCCGACGAAGCATAGTTTTCAAAACTTTGTTAATGGCCTCTACCTGACCATTAGCTTGTTGATAATATGGTGTAGAGTTTTCACGGTGAAAACCTAGCTTGGCACTCAGTTCCTCCATCATTTGATTACAGAATTGTGATCCGTGATCAGTAACAATGGACTGCGGGACTCCAAATATAGCTATGATATGATTGAACAGGAACAGAGCAGTAGTCTTACCATATTCCGCATATGTAGGCATGGCCTCAGCCCATTTTGTAAAATAGTCAACGGCTACGAAGATGTAACCATGCTCCCTGGCTAAGGTAGGATTACAATGCATATAATCAATCCCCCATTTGGCAAAGGGGCCAAGAACAATGACGGGGTGTAGCGGAGCGGGATGTGAGCACTTTTTGGGATAAAAATGTTGACAAGGTGGGCATTTCTTAAGAGCCTCATGACAGTCTTTAAAGAATGAAGGACAAAAATAGCCAGCATGAAGCATTTTCTGGGTTGTAGCCATCCCAGATAAATGACCACCACATGCTCCAGAATGTCAATCATTCAACACATGTTCAGATTCCTCATGGGTGAGGCATAACCAGAGAATAGAATCAATCCCACATCTATACAAGGTATTATTCAGGATGAGGTAGTATTTCACGTGGTGACGGATATGGAGGTAATCATCACGGGATAGATTTGGCTGAAATATTTGTGTTTGGAGATAAATAAGAAAATATCCATACCATGGGTCGGTAGTACTTATCGAGAATAAAAATTCATCGGGAAATGAATCACTGGGCTCAGATTCCATCGCAGCATAGGGAAGATCACACATGAGCTCAACAAAGACCAAGGATTTCTTTGATGTGGATTTGGAAAATTCTAGATCAAAATCCTGTAGCATGACTATCCATCAGGAGTACTTGCCCTCGAGCACCTGACGAGTCAGGATGTAATACATAGGGTTTTGGTCTGCCAATACAGTGGTTGTGCAGAGCAAAATGTAGTGACGAAATGTTTGTAAAGCAATGACTGTGGCCAATGCTAACTTCTCCATGCATGAATATTGGGTTTTAGAATCCATAAGATTCTAACTGGCATAGTAAATCATGTGCTTCTGACCATTGGGATTTTCCTACACCAAAACCATACCGATGGTAGTAGCAGAGGTAGCAAGATACAAGAGAAAGTCCTTTGAATAATCCAGGGGGTGTATCATGGGTGAATGAGTCAGAGCGTGTTTGAGATTATCAAAGGCATGTTGGGATTGGGAATCCCAGAAGAACGAAGTGTCCTTATTGAGGAGACGCATATAACTGTGTGTTTTCTCTACAAAATTACACACTAAACGACGGATAAAGCTTACCTTTCGTTGCAAACTTTGGAGTTCGAGAATATTGGTTGGGGCTGGTAGAGCTAAAATGGTGACAATTTTCAAAGGGTCTATCTGGATGCCATCCTTATAGACCACAAAACCTAACAGACATCTCGTATCAATGCAAAAAAAACATTTATGCAGGTTGAGCCGTATATTATAATGACAACATCTCAGGAAAATATCTCTAAGATGACCAGGGTGGTCCTCCCGTCACTGTGAATGAGCAGGGAGTTCGTCAAGGTTCGGTTCAACAATATGTTTAATATCATGAAATGCATAGGACATCGCACACTGGAAAGTGGCTCTAGCATTTTTCAAGCCAAAAGGTAACTTCCTATACGTAAAGGTTCCCCATGGGAAAATGAATGCCTTCTTATGCTGATCGGTGGGTAATATCTCAATCTGATTATAGCCAAAAAATCCATCCATAAATGAGAAGATGACACTTCCAACATAATTGTCAATAATCTAATCGATATGTGGAGTAGGAAAGTTGTCCTTGGGACAAAATTTATTCAAGTCTCTAAAATTGATACAGACTCTAATGGTGCCCTACTTTTTATTGACAGGGATAACGTTTGATACCCATTCTGTCAGGGGTACAAGATAAATAAACCTAGCTTTGGGAAGTTTCTCTATCTCAACTTTAATAGCTGCGACCTTCTGTGGATGGACTTGCCTTAGTTTTTCCCTGACAGGTTTAGCCATGGGATCTATTTTAATTTCATGGACCACAATGGATGGGTCTATCCCTGGCATTTCTTCATAATACCAGGCAAAAATATCACGGAAGTCTTTGAAAAGTGCCTTGTATGATTCAGATTCGTCTGTTGAGCAAGTTTTCCAATGTGAACATGCTCGATGGTACCAGGCTTGGCTGATATGTCAATTGGATTTGTCTAAGTAATGTTGCAAAGGTTTCCTTTATAATATGTGTCTTGCAACAATATAGGACTTTGAGGTTCTTTGACAATATCAGTGGAAAATAAGGATGCAAAATCATGGTTAACCGAACTGGTGTTGGGGAGGAACAGTGATCTATGATGGTGATCCTCCCAAATGGAATCGTTATAAGGAAAAGTATTAGAGAGATAATCCAGAACTGGAAGAGATGGTTCTAACCAATAAGGTAGGTGGTAAGGATCCGAAGCCACCAGATGAAGGTCGTCGGTGTGATCATCGAAAAGGGTTTGAATGGTGTTGTACATTTCTTCGTGTGGACTCAACAAGGCGGGCTCAAAAATTTGTTTACCCTTGGGATCACAATCAAATGATGTAATCATATTTACTTTCACTGTATCTATGTTAGGAGGAGTGGACAAAAAAATCCCCATAAGGGATGAATCCTTCAACATGCCTACCCCAATCGATTGGTAAGGAGGAGGGGACTGGCCTAACATAGGGATGTTATTAGTTGTAGAGGTCGTAACATCTGACATATAGAAATCAAGCTGATAAATGGTAACAATTCTTCCTAGATGTGGAAATTGGACTGTTCAGAATATTGTCGAAGCAACAATAGTCATGGCATTAAACCAATTTCTTCCTAGAAGGAGGTTGTAATCTAACGGGGCATCTACTACTTTTACCTGAATAGAAACAGTTTTTCCCCCAAGCTCGACTGCAAGGGCTGATATGAGACCATGGGGCTGGAAACTTGATCCATCAAAGGCTTTCAGAGTTGTAGGTGATGTTACAAGATCGAGAGAGCTGATAGATTTCCAACAAGACAGAGACAAAACCGAAGTTGAAGCTCCTTTGTCTAAGATAGTCCTAAAGACTTTCTTTCTGACTACTTTCGTGATGATTTGGAAAGA
Source organism: Pseudotsuga menziesii (assembly GCA_001517045.1). Lineage (NCBI taxonomy): Eukaryota > Viridiplantae > Streptophyta > Pinopsida > Pinales > Pinaceae > Pseudotsuga > Pseudotsuga menziesii. The sequence goes on from LPNX011088845.1 coordinate 757,042, forward strand.
AAGTTTGTGAGGTAGTCTAGACTTATAATTCTCGATATTGAAATGAATCAAATTAGAATTGTTTGGGTCTAAAGCTCCTAATGCAGTTAACAAATTTTTGCGTTGTGTAGGACAAATTTGGAGCACTTCCAAGGTAGACATTTCACACCGTTCCTATGCAATATCTTCAACTACATTATAAAATTGAGCAGCTCGGGCATTCGGGTTAAAAATAACCTTCCTAAGAGTACTCTTGGGTGGACGCAAAATTATATCAAGAGTAGGATTCTTGATGGTTAGGGGGATAGTAGACGAGGATCCAGGAGAACCAGTAGAGGGAGATTTCCATGAAGAAGAAAGGCCTTCTTTCTTGTTTGTGGGTTTGTCATAATTCTGGCTTCGAGTTTGCAGACTAATGGTATCCGAGGACATCGTACAAATTTCCTTTGATGAACTAGAGTTTCCCTGATTAGACATGTGGTCTATGAGTTGTTGTTGAGAGGGAAAAGGATCCATGAGAATTGTGGGTGCAAGATTTGTTTTAAAAAATTGGGTGATTTCGTCTCGGCGAGGACACTCTTTTGTGAAATGGTCACCTCTGCATAGTAGACATTGATATTTTTCTTTTTTTTTCCCTTTATCGTTATCATTGTTGGTTGGTTTTGGGTTCTCTTGTAGGTTTCCAGGTTTTTTATTTTTATTTTTACCTTTCCTTTTATTATTGCCAGAGGTTTGAATACTCTGAATAGAATTAAACTCGGTGGAAACCTTGGGAGTCGAAGGAGTAGGGGTCGCAGTTTGGGGTTTCTTGGTAGGTTTTGCTACTAACGGGGACTGGATTGAACCAACAATCCCATCAACATGGACTTCTGCTGGTGGCTTTGCAGGATTGGTGCTTGGGCGAGGAGCTTGAGGAATCAAGTCATATAAAGTTTCAGACTAGGAATAGACCAAGTCCAGATACTGGGCTCGACTAATGGCTTGCTCTTTAGTAATGACACTGCCCACAGCCACATCTCAGGAAATCGGAGGAAACAAAGATTTGGTAAACCAATCGGCTAATAATTGATCCGGAATAGGAGCCTTAAAAGTATTCTCTGCCTTCTCCACTCATGGATATGATCAGATATGTGGGTGGATGTGTTCTGTCATAGAGAAGTTAAGAGATCAGTACCTACTTCATAACGAATAGGAAGCTGAAATTGTGTAAGAAATACGGTGCCAACGATCCAAAATCCACAAACGAGTGTTGTGGAAGTTAAATATACCATTTCGCGGCTGTACCAGTCAAATTTTGCTAAAAGAGTCTTAACCGAATCATCCATGGGGGATTTTGAAGAACACCACAGATGGAATGTCATGACATGGTTTTTTGGATCATCTCCCTGTTTCCCATTGAGCTTTGGAATGTCTGATGGTAACTTGACCAGAATGGGAGTCCATGAGGGGTTATGTTGGATGGGGTCATTAATCAACTTGGACAAATCAGGGAAGTACAAAGTTTCTAGGAAAGGTAACTGACGGTTAGGTTGCACATACTGGTAATATTGATATGGCATATAGTTACCAGTAGGACCATAATTAGACTGATAGACAAGTTGTTGTGACGAAGAACTATCGAAAAATCTGCCTACAAGGGGTTGATTTTTGGGATTAGGACCATTAGGACCACCTAGGCCTCTGGGAGGAGGACCACCAGGAGCATTGGGACCACTAGGAGGCGGACCACCAAACCCTCCAGGGCCTCTAGGAGGTAAACCTCCATATCCTCTGGAACCACTAGGAGGAGGGCCACCAGAACCTCCAGGACCATCAGGGGAAAGCCACCAGGCCCCCCAGGACCACCAAGACCATTAGGACCTGTTGCAGCTGCAACTATTTCCCAAATTTTGTAAAAATTTTGGACCCCCCTTTTTAATTTTATCTTGCCTGGATTTGTTTTGGATTGCTGAATTTTTTTATTCCTTTGCTACATTTTGATATTTTGAGGTTGAATTGAGATAAATTGTTTACCATTTTTGGAAGTGAATGACTATCTTTTGATTGACTTGAACTTGAAGTTTTGGTTTGTCAATATTTTCCTTTTTCACTGTTGGAAGTTATTTGAACAATGAATCGGGGCCGTAGTTTTCTACGCAACTGCTGTTGCGGAAGCTAAACAATGAATGTTTCGATAGTTAGCTCTTATCCTTTCTGATGCCATGGTTTTATTGTTCTAACTTTTGATTTTGTGATATTTTTGCTTTTCGCTCTTGGAACGGTTTATGACTTTGATTGGAAGCCGTATTCCTTATGTCTTTCGACGTTGCGGCTCCTTAGCAGACTAACCATCTAACGTATAGTTGTTATGTTCATCGATGATTTGTTTTGATCTTCGCTGATGTTTTCGATTGCTGCGGGACCCTTAGTCCATGTGATTTCCACCATTGCGGCTCTTTTCTGAACTAATTGTCTGATGATGTAGTCATTCTGATGCCCGATGTTGTAGTTTTTAGTGTTTTATCCACCGATGTTTTATTTTGCCACGGAGCCCATAGTATGTCTGTCTCCTGCCGTTGCGGCTCCTTGGCGAGCTAATCGATCCTTAGTTCATCCGCTTGCCGATAAAGTTTTTCCCGCCAACCTTTTTTCACTGAAGTCTATATATTGGGACGAGGTATTATTTTATTGTTTACCCTTGTGGACTCATGCTTTCTATCCTTGTTGAGTCGAACTGTACATTCATGCTTAGCTGTCAGGATTTTGTGCATTTGGGGGTGCTACTGTGGAAGTGTTGGACCATCCCGTCGACTGCAACTCATTCTCCAGTAGGCCAACCGTGGTTTTCCATTCCTCTTGATTTTATGAGTCATTTTGGGAACTAGGGTCTTTCCCTAGTTGGGTTTTGCTGCCATTGGGTAGTTAGCCTTCTAATTTGATGAATTTGTATCCTTGCGGCATGAAGTATCAGTCGATTTCACAGTATTGACGGTGGGGGGGTTTGTTTTCTTGAGCCTGTTTTGAACCATTATGGGAGCTTGAACCTCGTCTGAAATTTTAGGTAGCTGGTGCAGACAAGCATTATGCTATCTGCACCAGTTTTTGTGGGGTTGCTTATGGCCATCCGGGGAGGGAGTTTTCAGTTCTTCTTTCATCGTGGGATTTTACCCTATTTTTATGGGACAACGGAGGGTTTGATGTTCGGTCAGATTGGGATTTCTGTGTAGGGCCTCACTTTAAAAGACTGGCCTCACTGATAGTTTTTTTTTTTGTTTTGGCGAGGAGTTAGGATGTATTTCAGTGTAATTGATGCATATTTCTATCAGGGTCATGTTTAGTTGTAGACAAACTTAGAAATTTTCAGACCTAGCTTGCTGAAGTTCTTCTTGCTGATTATTTTCTGTTATGCATTAATTTTCTAATAGTTTATCTATTGAAAATGCATATGGAAGAGGTAAATGTTTTTATACAATTTTTCTTCATTCTTAGAATACTAACTGAAAGCTCCAATAGCCTAAGAGTATGTTTTGTCTATGACAGGGCAACTTCTTCAAAGGAGATATCTCTAAAAGACAAAAGAAGAAGGCTCCTATTGCTGAGTGAGAACTAGATGTGGAAATCATTACTAAGGTGGAATATATATACGAAGACACTAGAGCTACCACCGGGGTAGAGCCAGACTACAAGTGGAGTGAGATATATCGGATGATTTCAAATCAGGACGTGCCTAATGTTGGATTCGAAGAACTAACCATATATGCCAACATCAAGAAATCTGCTCTAATGAAGGTAGCCACTAGACCTGAGTTGTTCCCATGCTCTAAGGTGACTGGCTAGATCCTGCCTAGGGCATATGTGACCACGATGATCTTAACAAATATTTCCAAATAGGGCTATGCTGCATACATTCTTGGTTATGTCTCACTGGCGTATCACTTACCTCCTGCTAAAGTATACTTAACTGAAAGTTGGCTGAAGGAGATAAATTTGGACTTGGTTGAAACAGTGAAGAGAATGATGATACCTGGGAAGAAATTTCGAACCAGGCCATCATGAGAGTATGATACATCCACTCTCCGGACTCCTTACAGGTTTATAGCACTGATGCTGAACAGGGTGTTTGGGAGAGCTCATGGTAAAAGTTTCAGGTTGGGATGGATTCCCATTATTTTTTATGTGGCCACCCAAGGGGCCATATTCAACTAGGCTAACATAGTGTCTAACAGCCTCTCAACTTGTATATCTTCATCTTTGGGAGGGGTTTCCTAGAAGAAGTCTGAGTTCTATATGAGCTCCATCTTAGTGGAATGTATATTATGTACCCATCCTTTTCCCGCCTTAAGGTGTATTTGGGACAGGGACAGAACCCCTATGTACACTGCATACAAACTATTTTGGGAGCACAAATATTATAGACACTATAAAGAGATATGTGAACATTTTATTATGCCTTTGTATGCCTTAATCTTCCTGATAGAATGCAACTGTATGTCTGAGGAGGAATTCCAAGTCATTGGGGAGAATGGGAGCTATTATTTGACTGAAGAGGGGATTTACATTAGAATGTATGGTTGCTCTAGGGCGCCATCTCTACTCCCTAAGTATGCCACTGATTATGTGGTGCATAAAGAAGCAGTTATGCAAGTATATCTAGATGGTTTAGGAAGATTCATGTTTGAACATAAGAAGGTAGGCTATCCTGCCATACCTTTCTGGCTAGGAAGTTACAAATTTTCAAAGGTCAAACTAACTGCTAAATTCATACAGGAATTGGAGCATTTTCATTTTGGGGAGATGAGCTTCCACAGGAATGACTTCCAAAAGAAGGTTGCAGAGCATTGGAAAGAAGCAAATGTTCATTTTGAATATGCAAATTTCTGGGACAAGGATGAAGAAATCTATAGGAATGCAAGGAATATGACTGCATTAAGGAGACGGTTTAAACAAAAAATCACCATTGTGGGCAGTAAGGGAAAAACCACACAAAAGAAAGCTAAAGAAGAGGAAGTGAAGAAAAGGGAAGAGGATGCTAGGAGGCTAGCACAAGAGGCTGACAGTTGGTTAAAGAATGAAGAAGAAGAAAGAAAGAAAGCTGCAGAGGAAGAAACAAAGAAAGAAGGAAGAAGGAAGATGAAGAGATAAAGAAAAAACAAAAGGAAACTGAAGGTCTGAGACTAACAGGATCTAAAACAGACCAGCAAACTAGTGATCCTATGGATACACAAGAAGCACAGGATCATACCGATTAGGAGCAGGGAAAAGATAATCCTGACTCTTAGGAGCCTGCTGTAACTTCTGGCAGCACCCAAGAACAGGTTGTTTTTTCTAGATTGAATCTGATACCTTTTATGCAAAAGGAAGGAGAAGAGGTCCCTGATTTCAGCACCATCTTCTATGACAAGGAGAAGAAGAGGATTGTCAAGAGAACTGAGAAAAAATTCAAAACAGGAGGACAATCAGGTATGATGATTACTGATAAAACTTTGGTGCATGGGACAGATGCATATCCACGATTGACAGCTAGAGCTGGGGTGGAATTAACACATGCCACCAAAGATAATGTGGATAGACTTATGATAGACCTTGAGCAGTCAAGGAAAAATGGAGAAAAATTAAAGGAAACTTTGAAAAAGGAGAGAGATGAAGGTTATAAGCTGAAAAGAAAATTTGAAGCCATGCAGAGTGAGGTGAGAACTTCAAAGTCAGAACTCCAGACCCTGTATGCAAACAAGATGACCTTAGAAGTTTCCATGGAAAGAACAAGAAAAGATGCCCAGAATAACCTAGTAGAATTACAGAGGTTGCAGCAAGGATATCAAGTGTTGAAGACAGAGAACAATGACCTCAAAGTATCATATGAAACTTTGAGTGTAGAAAAGGACCAGCTGCAGAGCAAATTTTTGGAGTTGGAGACACATAGGGCCACCATAGAAGAAAGGGAAAAGAAATACCAAGTGTAGGTAGCAAGTTTTAAGGACAGATTGCTTCATTAACAGCATCACGGAAGGATGCCAGTGAACAAAAAACTGATATCCAGCCTCTAAAGGAGCATTTCCTAGCCCAACGAAGAAGAATGCACCAGCTACAGGTCTATTGAAGAAGAAAGATGTAAAATCTTACATATAGATAGCAGGTTGGAGAAAATTTTGGACACTATCTCATATTTGGTAGATAGGTCTAAGGATATTTTGGAAGTCTTGACTGGAAGGATACTAAGGATAGAAACCAATGAAGAAACCCCTGCAGATTTACCAGCTAAAGATCAACATAGTTTAAAGCAATTCTACGACTGATTAGAATTTGCAATAAATACTACAGAGGAATTCAAGAAGACTGTGAAGAAAACAAGAGTAGCCTATACTGAATATTGCAGAAGGGTGCTGGTCACCTACAACAGATGCCAAGTTGCTGCAGAACAAAGATTGGATGCACTTCCAGAACATGAGTTGTTCATAGAATAGTTACAGAGCAGGTACCGGGAGGATGAGCAGAAAATTCAACAAGTCAAGGACCTAGATGAGCAGATCCTAAAGAATGTAGTAGCTCATTCAACAGTCAGCATCCATTTACTTGAAGGTCAACTACGCTTGAGCCCAACATGTTGATGTATATGTAACTTCGGAATGTATTCTTATATGTATTTTATATATTGTAACCCGATGTTTAATCCGGGATGTTTCTATTATGTATTTGAGTCATATTGTCTTACCCCGATGTTCCGATCGGGAGGATTATTAATGTAAACAAGTCTTGTCAAGTCATTAGGTAAGTCCCCACAGTTTCGGGGCACTTGGGCTATTATACACTAATTAAGGTGTAGGCTCGAGTAAGTAATTGTAAGTTAAGCCTACATGGTTGAGTGCACTTCAAGTCAATGGAAGAATATAAATAGAGAGTGAGAGTCTCTTTATTTATCACTTGTGAATTACATCACTTGCTCTCTCAAGTGTGGCGCACCTTTGGAGAAGGAAATACTTTGGCTTGACAGAAGACAGAAGGATGCTGTTGTGTTGGGAGGTCATCTTACTATTTTGGGTTCACATCTTGTGGTGATTCTATCTTAGAGGAAGTTGAGGGGTTTTCTCCATTTATGGTTTCCCCTCCCAAAACTCTTTGTGTCTCTTGTTTCTTGTGATGTGCTTATGTGATTGCTGTGCTTGTTATTCTCTCAGTGAAAAGATCTTAACATAATGCTTAAATGTTGAAAAACTAACATGGTATCAGAGCTAACCTGAGAAGAAGACATTATGCAGCTATAGGAACTAGGGCTTCCTGTTTTGTGGATCTTCCTCCATATATTTACAGCAAAAGTATGCTAGGATGACTCTCCATTGAAGGGTGCATCTTTCTGTCGATGCGGAATTCAATTTCAAGCATTTTCAGTTTCGATGTGGAAATTAGGGCTTTCTACAGAAGAGGAATTTTTTAGTGATACCAGTATAGGGTTATTCTCCTCGTCAAAACCGAAGTTTAGAGACCTGGATCAAGAAATTTGGTTGGGTGAAACTCCAGGAAAGTCAAACCCTAGTTTGACCCTGAGCTAGGAGAAACCCTAAATACTAAAACCGCTAAGTTTTGGTACAGTAGCTATATTTTGAGATTGGAGAAGTCTCAAAAGTGGAAAATTGCAGGGGCCGAAGATAAAATCCTGATGAACACTGTGTCCAAATCTCAGCCTCATATTCTCTTTATTCTGGGAGATATGATCTCTCAAAGTTAGGGTTGTAGCCTCTTCAAGAAATCATCCATAAACATGACACCTGGGGAAAATTGCAATATCTTGGGCTACAGAGGTCCAAATGGAATTCCTGAAGATGTTCTAAAAAGGGAACGGACTGTAATTTCTATGATCTGAATATTAGACTCAGAATATGAATCATGGACACGTGGCAGGCCGTACAACTTCGTTGTTCTGAACAGTCCTGTAACAGGTCACCTTGGAAAAAGGATCATAAATCCTAAATGGTGAAACCAATTCTGATGAAACCTATGGTGTTGGATTATGGACATGCGAGGTTACCTCAATGAGAAATTTCAGACACATAGGAGATTTAATTTCGGAGATAGCACAGAAACAGTAACAGGTATTTCTGCAGAAGAAATCAGAAAATTAGGGCTTCCTGTTCCGATAGCTTCCCTCCACTGTTTTCAGAAAAGAAGTACATTGGACAGCTCCATTTGAAGAGATATATCTGTTCATCCAATCATATCTGAAAGATTCCAAGTTTTGAAAATTAGGGTTTCTGCGACAAACCCTAGATCAGCAAACTCCTAGACAAGGGCGGACACCTCAAATCGGTAAGATCTAATCCTTTGCTATTTCCATTTGAGGTTCTCATTTAAAAATGATCATCTTGATGATAATATTGGTGAAGTTGACAAATTCCAAGCATAGAAGTATTTTATCTCTCTGGATTGGACACCTACATGAGTATAGAGGTTCCAGTTTCAGAGGGAGATGAGGCCAAAGAAGACATCATGCTCATGCTGCAGAGGATGATGAACCATCCAAAAAAAGAGATCCAGACATGAAAGTGAAGATTCTTCAAGCGAGGATGAATATGTTCTGATGTCAAATCTCACAGGATTGAAGAAGAACCTTCTCTCCATTTCAGCATTGATGCAAAAGGAATGCGGGTTGCATTCATAGATGGTCAAGTCATCATGTGACCAAAAGGAAAGACTATCGATGATGCGGTAGTGATTGAAGAACAAGAAGGAGGCTTGTACAAATTGAAGGGCCATCCAGAACAAGCCTTGATCCATGATATGGTAGAGCCAAATGAGCTTTGGCATAGAAAACTTGCACATGTGCACTACAAAGCAAAGTTGTTGAAGGTCTTCCAGAATTTCAATCTATTTGAAGGGAAGAACAACTTGAAGTGGTAAAAGAAGCGGTGAAGAATGTAGAAGTGGTGATGGCCACCTTGAATGACCTCCCAAGATCATGGAATTCATTCATTCAAGGAATGTGTTCCATAAGGAAGTGATTACTTTCATCAAACTTTGGGAAAAAGAAGAATCTCTACCCACAAGAAGAGAAGATAAGACAGGAGCATTTGAAGATCCGGCTCTCACCATCCAAAGAAGATCCCTCAAGCAATGAGGAATATGAAGAACTAAACTCTTGAAGAACCTCTTATCCACCTCAGCATTTGGATAAGAAACGATGCGACTATGAATGAAGAAGACGATGAAGCTGAAGGCTCAAGAAGGAGTCTACCCTCGAAACAAATAAAGATAAGTATTCAATTGTCATTTCATTATATTCTTTTGTTATGCATTTGTTTATATTCATTTATTGTATTATGCATGATAGGATGTTTGCATTAATGAAAGTATACTACTAATATGCATGTGATGGGTAAGTAGCTCATGGTGCTATACAAATTCTCCATTGCTACTTATCTAGAATGAAACCTCTTTGCTGACATATTGGATTAGTGCACAATCTCAATGTTGTCTTGGTAGAGATGGAAGGCATCTAGAAAGTTTCAATGAGATATGGATGAATGTTGTATTGGCTAAAGTAGTTGCATGATCATATACTTATGCATAGTAAATTTCCAGTATGAATATTCCTTATGAAATGTTTCTAACCATACAAATGCATTTGACTTGTAGGAAATATCTCATACATAATCACCTACAAGCAAAGAAGAATGAAGACTTGTTCCGAAGAACGAGTGACGACAGTTCAAAGACAAAGAATAATATGATGAGTGCAGTGACATCATTGATGCAAAACCTTCTAGCCACAAAGGGAAGACCAGTTCAAGAAGAATGATGTCAGGGTGCAGTATCGAGACCTGAAGATAAGTACATAGTTCCATCATGCAATAGATGGAAACATCGTGGGATACAAAGCAAGAATCATAGCACGAGGCTTCTCATGAAGAGAAGGCATAGTCTACAAAGAAACATTTACAGCTAATAGAAGTGAAGTCACATGACATGCATAATCATGTGTGCAAATGAAAGAAAGCTTTGTACGAGTTCAGAAGACACCCATGGGATAATGCATACATGATGAGCTTGATGAATATCTTAACCTTTTCCAGAAGGTTGATAGAGGATGACAAGCTCACAGATGGGTGCAAGATGAACTTTTGAAGAAGTTCAAGATAGAGGATCTTAGTATCCAGTGATCCTAGATGGATACTACTTGTCACTCCAGTATAGAATGTTTCAGTGCATAGAGTACGGAAGACAGAGGGAGTATGATGCTCCGCTTTAGAGGGAGTGATTGCAGAAGCTCTTGAGGTTTGACATGGTACGACAGGATGGGAATATTACTGATGATTCTAGGATTTACTAAGAGTAAAGTGGATTCCAACCTTTGCTTCAAGGTTGAAGACGAAATACCAGTGATACTCCTGTTATGTGTCGATGCACTATTGTTCTAGGTATGGAGGTGTGGGAGAGTACAGATGGAATCTTCCTTGGACGAGGGAAGTATGCAGCAGAGATCCTGAAGAGGTTCAGGATGATGGACTGCATGACCACACCTATGGCATCGAACATGAAGCTATTGAGTGATGCTTCATCAGAGTCGGTTGATGCTATGATGTATTGTCAGATGATTGGGTCCTTGATGTACCTGAGACCAGATATTTGCTTTGCTGTGAACACATTGAGACATGTTCACCTAATGGTTGCAAAGCATGCAGGGGTACAGTTGATTATGGACTCAAGTACGATGCGAATCAAAAGATTAACCTGGAGGGTTATGTTGATTCAGATTGGGCAGGCAGTGCCATCGACAGGAAGAGTACTTCAGGATGTTGCTTCAGTATGGGATCAGGTGTGATCTCTTGGTTTAGCAGGAAGTAATCCTGTGTGGCACTGAGTACAGCTGAAGCAGAGTATGTCGCAGCTTGTTCAGCTAGTTGTGAGGCAGTATGGCTTGGAAGCTACTGTCTGATATATTTGATCTCCAGTTGGATGCTACTTGTATACATTGTGACAACCAGAGTTGTGTGAAGTTGTCAGAGAATCCAGTGTTCCATGACAATTCGAAGCATATCGAGATCAAGTATCACTATATCAGGGATATGGTGCAGAGAGAAGCTGTGAAACTCCTGTATGTTGCGATGGAGGAACAGATAGCTGATGTATTGACGAAGCCATTGGCTAGGCTGAAGTTTGAGTACTTCAGAGAGAGACTTGGTGTTCTCCAGATCGAGGCTTCCTCCCAGAGACAGTGATGAGTCCCAAATCCATTCTGACGAGCAGGTCAGATGTAAGGGCTGAGCCATTCTGTCATGGTAAGAGGATTGGTTCCTTCCATGAATGATATGAGTGCTGAGATTGAGAGCCATTCTGACGAGTAGGTCAGATGTAAGGGCTGAGCCATTCTAGTCATGGCTAAAGGATTAAGTTCCTCTCATGATAGATGTGAGTGCTGGCCATTCTATCGAGTAGGACAGATGTAAGGGCAACTGCCACTCTCCAGGAGAGTGGAGGCACCTGGTCCGTTACCAGGTAGCTCAGTCAGGGACTAGGGGCCATTCTGACTAGGGTGTAGGATTTAGTTCCTACCAGGTCAGATGTGAGTGCATAAATCTCTCTTCATTGTGGCGAATGTGGTTCCATCCTGGTTGAGATTCTTCCATCATTGTGGCGGAGGTGGCTCCAGCCTGGATGGGATTGTGCCCTTCTGACGAGTAGATCAGATATAAGTGCAGAAATCTCTCTTTATTGTGGCGGATGTGGTTCCAGCCTGGTTGAGAGTCTTCCATCATTGTGGCGGAGGTGGCTCCAGCCTGGATGGGATTGTGCCCTTCTGACGAGTAGGTCAGATATAAGTGTAGAAATCTCTCTTCATTGTGGAGGATGTGGTTCCAGCCTGGTTGAGAGTCTTCCATCATTGTGGCGGAGATGGCTCCAGCCTGGATGGGATTGTACCCCTCTGACGAGTAGGTCAGATATAAGTGCAGAGCCATTTCACAGATGGTAGTTTATGTGTCCTACCATGCTGGTGAATATAAGTGCTGAGCCATTTCACAGATGGTAGTTGATTGTGCCTACCATGCTGGTGAATGTGAGTGCTGGGCCTTTCTGATGTGATTGTAGTTTACTACATGATCAGATGTGAGTGCTGGGCGTGCCTTTCTGATGAGCAGGTCAGATGTAAGTGTTGGGCGAAGACCTACATGAGAGTAGGCCTACAACCAACATGAAAAAGGGCTGGGTCTATAGAAATTCCTATGACAAGATAGTACACACATGATGATGACAAGTGGAGATCCAGATCGAGCTATGATCCAGATCCAGTTATGATGACTCTGAGAGATCCAGATCGAGTGATGATCCAGATCCAGCAGTGATGATCCAGATCCAGTTATGATGACTCTGAGAGATCCAGATCGAGTGATGATCCAGATCCAGCAGTGATGATCCAGATCGAGAGATGATCCAGATCCAGATCCAGATTGAGTGATGATCCAGATCCAGTGATGATGATCTAGATCGAGTGATGATCTAGATCCTGTGATGATGTTCTATGATGATCCAGATCTAGATGACTTGAAGATGAAGATGACTTGAAGACGAAGAAGACTTGATGACAGAGATGACTTGAAGACGAACATGATCCAATGATACAGAGAAGAAGACCAGTGCTGAAAATTGTGTCGAAAGAATACCTTCCTAGTTAAGAGGGAGTGTTGATGTATATGTAACTTCGGAATGTATTCTTATATGTATTTTATATATTGTAACCCGATGTTTATTCTGGGATGTTTCTATTTTGTATTTGAGTCATATTGTCTTACCCCGATGTTCTGATCGGGAGGATTATTAATGTAAACAAGTCTTTTCAAGTCATTAGGTAAGTCCCCATAGTTTCGGGTCACTTGGGTTATTATACACTAATTAAGGTGTAGGCTCGAGTAAGTAATTGTAAGTTAAGCCTACATGGTTGAGTGCACTTCAAGTCAACGGAAGAATATAAATAGAGAGTGAGAGTCTCTCTATTTATCACTTGTGAATTACATCACTTGCTCTCTCAAGTGTGGCGCACCTTTGGAGAAGGAAATACTTTGGCTTGACAAAAGACAGAAGGATGCTGTTGTGTTGGGAGGTCATCTTACTATTTTGGGTTCACATCTTGTGGTGATTCTATCTTAGAGGAAGTTGAGGGGTTTTCTCCATTTATGGTTTCCCCTACCAAAACTCTTTGTGTCTCTTGTTTCTTGTGATGTGCTTATGTGATTGCTGTGCTTGTTATTCTCTCAGTGAAAAGATCTTAACATAATGCTTAAATGTTGAAAAACTAACACAACAAGAATAGAGGTGGTTAGGAATCAAGATACAAAATATGAGATGAACATTCGTTTTCTTGAACCTTCAGATTTTGAAAGCATAGTAGCGAAGGCCCAGGTGTGGAAGAAGTTCTTAAATGATCAAGCGGGGCCCTCTTCTTAAAAGTGCTCTATTAATTTTTGTTTTTTGTAATATATTGTATAATGTATGAGCACTCACTATAGGACGAATTTTGGGATTTGAAACATTGGGGAATCCCAAGAGTCATGTGGGGCAGCCCAAAAGTTTTGCCTTTTTGTATAAGTATAGGAGAGTTAGAGGGAATAAAAAACTTTTTCCCAAATAGATTTGTGAGAACATGTTGTAAGAAGAACTATTTCCTTTTGCAATAGATAATTACAAGTTTCCTGTTGGAGAAATTTTGGTGGAATGTTCAAATGTTGTGCTATGGATTTGTTGAATGTGAACTATTTCATTTTCAGCTGTTGTCCATTAACTGTGATATCGTTCTAACTCTTTGAACCTATGTTCTTGTATGAATGCTCTCTAGTTTATTCTTTGAAATTTACACTATGAGTAATGAAGGTTTTTTATAAACAATGAGCTATCTTGTTGTTCATCTATCTACTAATGTTTATGTGTTTTGAAATAAGTAACAACTATCTGTGATTTTTCTTAATGCATGAGCATAAATACATTACTCATTGATGAATTATAATCTTGCTCCCTAGGGATAGGTTAGATAGTTAATTTTGGTTTCTTGCTATGTGTGATTTAGATGCGAGTGAGTTAAGATGAGAGGTAAGAACCTATGCATCACATTGTGACCAGGCCGTAACCGGTCACAATGTGATGCATATTCTATCAATCTGCATTTGTTAGATAGGAACTTGCATATCATACTTCAACTAAAAAACTAAAAATACACACAGTGGACCGGGCCATAACCGGTAAAACCCTTTATTTTTGTTACTTGACCTACGGTAACCAGATCGTAAACCAGACGGATTCCCCATACCAAATAGTAACGCGCTAGTTGGGAATGTTTATTAGGGAGAATCCCTTACTATTGTTGCCTGCAATTTTCCAGGCCTCAACAAGACCATAAGGAGGAAAGCCACCAGGCCCTCCAGGACCATTAGCCCCCCCAAGGGGAGGACCTCCATAAGGCAATCCTACGGCACCTACCACAGTATGTATGGGTATCCCTCCCATAGTTGGCATGTAGGACGAGTTAGGTTTCCCCCATGGTGTGAAAGTATTACTAGGATATGGAATTCCAGCATAAGGCATTCTTGTAGGATTGGGTGTATAATTAATGTTCCCTATAGGTATTTGAATTTCTCTATAACCATAACCCCAAGAGGTTTGATTGGTTACAGGTTGTGCCCCCAAGGGCTGACCTGAACTAGAGGGGGGAATAACCACAGTAGTGTGAGTGGGAGGGACATAATTTGTATATTTCTCTATACCAGAGGTCTGTCCTTGACTAGATACAATTCTGGTGCTAGATAACGTAGGTCGTGCCAAGGGTTGCCCCTCGGCACTAGAAGGTAATGATGAAACAGGAATTGAAGGTTGGGCCTTAGGTGCGGAAGACCTGGGAGGATTAGGAACATACATAATATGGGAGGTGGTGGGGTTGGTAGTTTGACCTGGGTTGTGTGGTGTTACTGTGCGATCTATAATCGGTTCAATGGGACTCATAGAATCGACAAGTGAACGATATCCCATAGGAACGACTGTGAAACGTGATGGTGGTGTGCCCAATATGTCATCTATTTTCCTTTCAATCTCTTGTGCATGGAGAATGGTTGCGTGGTATTGTATACATTCTTCTTCATTTGGAGAAACTTCTTCAGAAAAGTTTAAACGGGTGCCAAATGAGGCAATGGCATGTCCTATAGAGGTATCCAAAATGGAGCATTGGGACCATAATTCAGACAGGTAGTATCATCAACATGACTTTCTGTGGGAGAATGGAATGAAGTATTACCCCAAGAAGGTTTTTGGACCAAGGGAGGTGAGTGTGAAGGATATGGTCCTCCGCTTTTTGCAACCACATTATCTCCCACTTGGGAGGTGGTAGCAGCTCCTTGGTCGATAGCTTCCATTGGATTTTCTCCTGAACCAGGAATAAAATTGGGTGGCAAGCCCCATACTCTTCTGGACTATCTTAGCTCAGCCAGTTTTTACAACTCCTATCTAACCTAGGGTCTAAAAAACTAGAAAACACACAAAAAATTTCCCTACTCAAGCTATAGGTCAAACAAGCAAACCTAAAATGACAAGAGGGGTTCAAATAGTAAGGTCTCTCACCAAGATTGTCAAGAAGGTGCCACTCACGATATACCTCAAGGGTACGTGCATAGTAATCTCGCCGAATGCTATTTTCAGTGTATGGCTCCAAGCAAGACAACCAAAGGGATTTCCTCAGATGGATAATGTATCCTAGTGGGGTCTCCTGATATATGCAAGGTACGTGGGAGCTCATATCGATAGTAGTGTTGTCTAATGCATAACCTTACACAAGGTTCCTTCCAATATACAATCGAGTACATGAGGTACCTTTCTATATACCTCAAGGGTACCTGAAAGGCCGTTCGATATACCGATGGTACATGGAAGAACCGCGTGAGTCCCGGGATGTAATGCAGACAAGTAACGATAGCCCCTATGCTTAACGACGCCCGAACACGTCTCTAACTTATCACTCAAATTGCTATGTAAATTTTAACCTATAACTACCATTAATTTTAAAGTGGATGGTTAGGTGAATGCATGGAGTTTTGATAGAAAAATTAAAACCATGCAATATGCATATGCAAATATTTCACTTTACCGTTCAGTATGCCTACCTATGAGAGGGAAAGAGAGTATTTTATTTTGCTTCAAAACCAAAAATATTTCCAATCAACAATCTTGAACACAAAATCAAAGAGAAGCAGCACTTTCCAAACTCATTTCTCTTTTTTGAAAGCAGTCAAAAGGGAAGGAGTCTCTTTTCTTAAAAGAAAAACAAGCAGCACACTATATGCATATGCACTCTATTTTTTGATTTTTCTTAAAGCATAGATAGATCTAACTTAAAACTATAATATTTTTTATTTTGATGAGATAGTATAAATGCAAAGAGATAAAAGAACATAGAGAACTTGAAAGCTTGTGAGTCGAATCAGAGATCCAATGTCTTATGCTCACTAATGATAATGACCTAATCTCAGTAAAAAAATTTCTTTTTAAAACAAGCAAAAAGAAGTCTTCTATGGGAACAAAAAATGAAATCAAGATGCTAATTAAACATTTTTTTTCCAGTCTATGTAACATAAATAAAAGAGAGCTCTCTAACACCTAATCTTTTGAAAAATAAATACTTTCACAAAGACAACCAACAAGCACAGAAGAAAATGGACAATCAACAAGCCTAATCTAGCTTTTGGATTCTTCAAACAAACCAATCTTTTACCACAAAATTTCAAACCACAAGCATCATATTCTAACACACAATCTAGATAGTGCAGGGCTGAAATAAAATCAACTCAAACTTTTTGCAAAAAATGAGAAAAACGTGGTCTTGGAATAAGGCCTACCTGGCACCGCGCTGCAGGTGTCTTGATAGAGTGGTTCTAGCCTAACACCACTTCTGGATAACAGGGCTCAGGCAGTGGCACTGCATGCTGCTAACATGGTTCAAGTAGTGGCACCGCTTCTTGCCAACAACATAAGAGCCATTCCATGTATAAATCCAAAACATAAAGGAGACCGACATACCAAGTTAGAAAAATATTAGATCAAGGTAAAAATTGATAGAATGAGAGTAAAAAAGAGCATAAAAAGTTGAAATACTTCAGATCTGAGCAGATCTAAAAGTTTCAAACCAAAATTCACTGAGTCAGATAGTAGATCTGACTGAAGAGAGTTGGAGATGGAGCCTGGATTCAAACAAGAGTTCAAGAAATGAGGAATATCAGATCAACTGATATACGTATCAATTCCAGCGGAGTCACCATATTTGTAACCAGGAATATTTCACCTTCCGCAGACAGAAGTTGTTTCTTTGGTTTGAATGGTTTAGATCCAGAACAAATGAGTTAACGACAAAGGATGAAGACCTTCCCTGGATGTCGTAGACACCTGGAATGTTGTTTCGATACTGAACCCGTGTACCTGCAAATAGATCAAACATGCAAACACATCAAAGATACTAGAAAATCATCTACTTATGCATGTTAGTGACTAAGGAATCTAACAACATGTACATGCGAAATCAAAACAACAGTAATGTGGGATAGAAATTAGCTTTGCATTAAGATGTATGGAGAAGTTTACAACCAATCAAGCCTTAGTGTCAACATGCATCTCCATGAGACAAACACTTCATCCCCATAAGCTCCAACTTTGCTTTCTATGCTTTCCAATGGCTTGGGCCAAGTGGTCAATCCAACAGCATAACAATACCTCTATAGTTCTCCCCCTCAACCATGGACACGAGCTTGTATTTATAAGGCTCAATGGATAGGAATGGTTGAGATATTTGTGGATGAAGTGGCCTCTAAGATCCTAATATGGGGGATATTGAGCTCAACTGACCCACAATGATAGGGATAAGGGAGGACACGAGGCTCATGATCTAGAAGCCTCGAGAAACTTATCTTTTTCCCATTTTACCCAGGGTACCAATTTTCTCCTCTTATTACAGAGTGGTTTAGATGAGAAACAATTATGGACCAAAGGCCATAGGCGGTGGCACCGCTTATGGAAAATAGGATGAAGGTGATGCGAGCAAGGTACCACTCATGGTTCACAGGGAAAGCGCGGTGCTAAGTATTTTCATGTAGAATTGACAAACAACACGGGTTTCTACTCCAAGCATCGGGATTAAGGGAAAATATGTAAGTCAAAGGTCTTATCACATGGTGGTGACAGGATTTGGGTGTAACATAGATAACGTTACATAACGTTACGTAACGTTACAAGATCTCCCCCATAACATTATGTAACGGTACGTAACGTTAAAATATCTCCCCCATACTGGGCTGTAGAGCGCCTTTTGGCGCAATCATCTGATTCCTCCATCTTTCATGGAGCAGAAGTAATAAATTGGTTTGAATTCTTGCATATTGTCTGTGCGCATATTTCTTGTCGACCTAGTGTGTTTCTTGCTTCATTGGTTCTTCTTATATGCTTCTTCCATAACAGAAATCGACTCATTTAGTCGACTGTTGTCCCCAACTTGCACCTAGGCACGGCCTGGATCACTTTGTCCAATAAATCAGAGTAAAATATGGATAAAACATAGGAAAGAGGGCGCACCAAGGTGGACAAACATCATATGATGGTCAAGTATGCATTGGGTAGCCTAATAACACTTCAAACAACTTACCAAACACTAGGAAATCTAATTAAATATGTAGGGACCTAATGTTTAGATGATTAAATTATTCCAACACTACCTCGAACATTTTTTGTACATGTTTTTTTGTGAACTTGGAACTTAGTGACATTCCTTCTGACACTCATTTCTTCCATTAAATCATGGAATTATTTTATTCCTTTTTAGGTTTTCTCAACATGAAAAAGACAAAAATCAAATATTTTTAAAAAGAGAGAGGGAGGAAGAAGTTAGATATTGTATGTTTGTTATGAAGTAACAAACTTTTGTTGACTTTCAATAGAGAATGTGTATTGTGATTTCTTTCACAAGTTAGGTTTTAGTAATGGCCCTAGAATATGAACCATGATATTGAGTCCATAACTCCTCAAGTTGGTTACTCTTCCAATCACTATGGAGCATCCCTCATCACTTTCTGCATCGTTGTATTTATATCATTGGTTTATTTGTTGTACTGCATTGTTTCCAACTCACAATTGTGCCATGATTATGTTAAAAAGAAGTAAAAATTGTGTTAATCAATTCCCAATTTTCCTAAATTTACATGTCGACATTCCTTGTTATCAATTTGTTCTCACTAAAATAATATCCATATTTTACTCAAGATAGTATGGAATATTATCCATGACCTTATTTTTTGTGAGCTTCTCTCCTCAACTTCAACTCAATATTCTAGGAAAAAAACTTAGAGTCAATAACACTTGCAGGATTACTTTCATCATTGGTAGGATATCCTACACTCAGTAAATTACATCTCATCATTGGTAGTTAAATGAGTGGTTTCCCCTGTTTTCGACAACAAGACATCTATTCACATAGTGGGAGTCATGTTGTACCTTGGTTCCATTTTCATTATTTATGGAGTTCCTCACCTCTGTGAATGACCTTCATTTTTGTTTGTTACTCAAAGAGTCTTTTTTCATGTGATATTTACATTTGGCACATGCAAGAAACATACTTGATGGTGTGTTCTTTTATAATATTATCCAAGACCTTTAACTCAAATAATATTCTTGATACTTAATCATGTTGGTTGATGGGATATTCCCTAATTTCCTTCCAATCGATGACATCCTATCAAAATCATCTCATTTTCTTTGAAGTGATATTTAGAATCATTTTCAGTACCTTGAGGTTTGTAGTCATAGGTGGTAGGTTCCCTCATTGTTGATAGTGGAAATTCATCATTGTCCCCTACTTGAAAGTGGGATTTTTTTACTTGAAAACATCTGTTCACACTTATCATAATGTACTTTTATCTTGACACCCATTATCTTTATCAGTGGGTTACCCCACATTTGTTAATGATACATTAATGACCACTAATAAAATTATTTATCCATGTTAAACTTCAGATAATTTATTCACATGGCATTGATTTATATGATTTGATCACAACATGATTTGAACCAAAAATCGAAAGACATCCGATGTAAAGTACGGATGTGTCGGATTGCAATGATGAAAATTGTTGTACCTTCTGATTTCATTTAGTAGTAGTCGGATATTCGACGTTATTAGTGTAGGTTTTTTGATGACACGTTTCAACACTATATCGTCAGTTATGTGATGGGAAGGTGTCAAATTTGCGATGGGCCAGTGTCGAGTATTCGACGTCCTTGGGATATTTTTTGAAATAACAAATAATTTAAACCCATATTTCCAATGGTAACTAGGTTCATATCGTCAGATATTTGATGACTGGCGAATTATAAATATAATTTTTTTTAAACATTCCGACATGTTTGCTATAGAAGCGACGGACTATTTGTGGAAATTATTTAACTGTTGATGGACGGTCTGAGGAATTTTTTTATTCTTCAACGGGTGGTTGCAGGAATTTTTTTTTTCTTCGACAGACAGTTTGTGGGAATTTTTTTATTCTTCGACAAACCTCCGTTTGAGAAAATTGTGATGCATGGGACTTGATTTTTTAATATTTTCGAAAGTATTCATTCACGAAGTTTGTGACAAAATGTCAAATAGAAATAATCCTGGTCCAAATGAACACAATCGACAATTGCTTGCTAAACTATGGGATGCAACAAAACGAAGGGGTGACAGAAAATGTTATTGTCCATGTATTTAATGCAGGGGATTTAAGAGGAGAAGAATATTGATCTCAACAGCCACAAAAAATTGCAGGGAACATGGACACACTGAGGGGGGAATGAGTATCGTCCATTTGTAGGTTTAGCATTATAAAGTTATTGAGTTTTTTGCTTTGGTAAATGTATGTATTATTTTAGTATTTCCTATATTAAATTATATCTATTGATGTTTCCATGTATTTAGAAAGGAAAGAAACCATGTGACATATCATCCAGAGAAAGTGCTTTCAGAACAAGTTCCGGATTAGGATCATGGAGCGTATATGTTTAATGGAGAACAAGTGAATGATCATATTGAACAAGATGATCATACTGATAACATAGTTGAGGATGATGGTACAAAT
This sequence comes from Pseudotsuga menziesii, assembly GCA_001517045.1. Taxonomy (NCBI): domain Eukaryota; kingdom Viridiplantae; phylum Streptophyta; class Pinopsida; order Pinales; family Pinaceae; genus Pseudotsuga; species Pseudotsuga menziesii. The sequence goes on from LPNX011088845.1 coordinate 778,113, forward strand.
ACATTGATCCGTGATTCATTTAATGTTAGAATGGATGATGACGATGATAATGAAAATGATGATGACTTTGATGATGCTTACGATATACCTCTTCTCGATAAGGCATATGAACCCCTTTATGAAGGCTCGAAAACAAATCTTCTCTCTGTTTTATTGTTGATAATGAACTTGAAGGTTATAAATGGTCTTTCAAACATATCAATCACATAGATTCTAAGGTATGTAAAATAATCCATCACATATATACGATCATGATAACGTTTATCTATATTCCTCTAATAATTGTATTGTTAACTCATTATTGATCATCATACAGATGAAGTGTGTTTCGTTAATATTATTTATTTACTACATTAACTACATTAACTATATTTTTATTTTTTTTTGTTGTATCTTGATAGCTGAATTTCTATTACCACCATCAAATATTTTACCTCGCACATATCGAGATTTATCTTCTAGCATGAAAGAGATTGGAATGCATTATGAAGCAATTCATGCATGCCCTGATGACCATGTTATTGTTCGGGCACATAGGATACTCCCAAAAGACCAAACACCTTTAGCAACCGCTTCACACAAATAGACCATAGATCAACACACCGATGTTTGTCACATGGTTAAAACCCTCGAGACGGAAATAGTCCATGGCCCTAGCCAAATAGCTACTTGGAGCAATTTATTATGCAAAAGAAAGAAAGTTACATATGAGCTTCTCATAATCGATCAACTAGCCAAGGAAACTCTATGCTCTTTAAATAGAGATCATAGACCAATTGGGTGTTAAGGCATGGATCAATGGTAGCTATGATCTAAGAGAAGTTGAACCGTCGGATCACTCCATGTCTAGAACATATCGTGACCGTCGGATTAGAATATTTACAAATGCATACTAATGCATACTAAAGAAACACACTTTTACGTAACGGATATATTACACAAGTTGATCTTAACTAACTCCTAAATGTCTAAATATCCTAACATCCCCCCTTAAGAACAACTTGGGATAGGATTGAAGGATTTACAAAAGTGACACTATTAGGAGAAGGAAGGAGGCATTAGAGCCTATCCCCCCTTAAGGACACATTCCTGAACTCCTAACATAGACCAAAGTTTAGAAAACTTCGGTTCTGTAAGAGACTTGGTGAATATGTCTGCAACTTGATCATCTATAGGGCAATAGAACACTTCAATAACACAATCATGAACAAGATTTCTGACGAAGTGCATGTGTATCTCAATGTGTTTGTTGCGCTAATGTAGAACTGGATCTTTGGCAAGCTTGATGGCACTTTGATTGTCGCACCAAAGTGGAGTAGGCTGCTGCTACTCGAATCCAAACTCTAAAAGGATCTATCGAAGCCATAAAGCTTCCTGACTGGCATTAACTATGGCTTGATATTATGCTTCTGCTGAAGAAAGAGCAAGAGCTTGTTGTTTCTTACAAGCCCAAGTGACAGGTCCAGATCCCAAACTGAAAACATAACCTGCAATAGACTTTCGATCATCAGGATCGTCGGCCCAATCTAAATCAGTGAAACCAACCAATAAAGGTTTCCCCCTGTACTATAATGAATCCCAAACTGAATTGTACCTCGAATATATCGAAGTATTCTTTTTGCTACTTTCCAGTGACTTTCATGAGGAGTTTACATATAATGTATAACATGACCAACAACAAAGGAAAGGTCAGGATGGGAATGAGTCAAGTATAAAAGACTACCAATAAGCTGATGATACAAGGTGGCATCTACTTCAGGGGAAGTACAAGTGGCAGAAAGTTTGAATCCATATTGGAAAGGAGAAGGGGTTGGTTTACAATATTCCATGTGGAAGCGATGAAGAAGGTCACAAGCATACTTAGATTGGGAAAGAAAGATTCCTTCTTTGGTTTGCAAGACTTGGAGACCAAGAAAATAATGTAAATTTCCTAAGTTTGACATTTCAAAATTTTGCTTAAGACTGGATTTCCCATGGGTTATAAGTTTAGGGTCACTACCAGTAAGGATAAGATCATCAACATAAAGAACAAGTATGATGAGATGGTTTCCTACTTTCTTGGTATAGACATTGGGGTCAGAATGGCATCTAGAAAAACCAATGTCAAGGAGAAAGCTATCCATTTTGGCATACCAAGCTCTAGGAGCTTGCTTAAAGCCATATAAGGATTTATTAAGGAGACAAACAAGGCTCGATTTATTCTGAACATATCCAGGAGGTTGTTCCATGTAAATTTCCTCATGTAAATCACCATGTAAGAAGGTAGAATTAACATCTATTTGATGGACTTCCCAGTTATGTAAGGCTACAAGGGAAAGAACAAGGCGGATGGAGTTCGTATTTGCTATAGGGGAAAAGGTTTCATTGTAGTCAATCCCTTCAACTTGGGAAAAACCCTTGGCAACTAACCTTGCCTTAAGTTTTTCAACACTTCCATCTGATGCATACTTAGTTCTGTAGACCCATTTATATCTGACAAGTTTTCTTTCTTTTGGAAGAGGAACAAGATCCCAAGTATCGTTCGCCATTAAGGAACAATATTCTTCATACATAGCCACATCCCAATTTGGATTTTGCTGAAGCTTCTGCAAAAGTTTCTGGATCATGATTCTTGGAAACTTGAGCCAAAAGAGAAGAGGCTCACTGAAACTGAGAATGTGTTCAACATTGATCTCTAGGATCACCGGCAAGATCACCAGCTGCTTCACATGTTGAACAGACCCATCGAGGAAGTATTGGTGCTGGTGCAATTGGAGGAACATGAGCAGGCAGAGGTGGATTTTCATCCTCACTGTCATCATCAGAAACTGGAGTTGGAAACCTATCAAGGAAGCTGGAAGAAGAAGAAAAAGAAGGCACAATCGCCGAATCAGGCTCGCAGGCCAAAGATGGCACACCCGCCAAGTTAGGATCGCAGGCCAAGAGATTTTCATTAGATTTAACATCTCTTCTAATGATTATATCATGAGAATGTGGCTGAAAAAGTCTATAACCTTTTACATCTTCAGAATATCCAACAAATATGCACTTTTCACTTTTAGGCTACAATGCTTTCCGTTTTTCATCTAGAATGTGAGCCCATGCTTCACAACCAAACACACGAAAGTGACTTACATCTGGTTTAATTTTACTCCATGCTTCTTCCGGTGTTATACCCTGCAAAACTTTAGTGGGTGTGTGATTAACTATGTAATTTGCACAATTTATGGCCTCAACACAATATTGAAGACTTAGTCCCTTAGATTGGATCATACAATTAGCCATTTCTTTTAAAGTGCGGTTCTTCCATTCAGCTACACCATTTTGTTGTGGTGTA
>LPNX011088845.1:785788-802774 GCA_001517045.1 Pseudotsuga menziesii
CTAAAGGGTAAATTTGCATGTCCATTTTGTGGTCCTAATATAAAATCTCGTCTCTCAAAAAGCTTAAGAAAGTAGGTGTTTGATGAGTATAGGAATTTCCTCTCTAAGAATCATAGGTATAGAACAACCGAAAAAAAAATATTTTCAATGGGAAGCAGGAGACTACATTAAAACCATGGAGAATGACACCTCACCTTTGGAATATGCAATACAATAGAAATCGTCATCATGGTACGTATAGATTATCGTATATGAATTGTTATGTATTTTAATTTTTATTGTGAGTTGTTTACTGTAGTGGACATATTTGATTTATGATGCAATTAAGTTTATAAACTAATATTCATGATGTCCATCATGATCATGAAGGCATTAATGGGATTCCATGAGGAATGAAAAGTTATTCTATACAATTCAGCAGGTTTCCCTACTATGAGCACCTACAAATTGCTCATTTGTTTGATACAATGCATATTGGAAAGAATGTGACTGAAACATTATGGTGACTACTGGAGCTGAGGAGGGAGAAAGATAAAATTGTGAAAGCTTGCAAAGACATTCAAGAAGGAAACCATGCAATGAAATACGTCATCCAATTTCATAGCAACGAAGACCAAGTTAATAAAAACTCAATTCCATGGATGTTTACGAAGCAACAAAGCAATGTTGTTAAAGAAGTAATGCAGAAAATTAAATTTTCCACTGGATTTTGTGCGAAATTGAAGAATATTATGAAAAAAGGGGATTTTGTGGCGATCAAAACACATGATTGGCACGTCTTCATCAAGGTAATTATTATTGTTATGTCCATATAATTTTTTTTTCATTTTATTGCATTTTTTTTCTTGTTTGTATACTCTTTGTTTAATAAATGGCATGGTTTGTATATTGATACAGTATGTTCTACCTCTCTCTCTCTCTCTCTCGAACAACTTTGACAACAATGTCAAACAAGTTATAGATAATCTTGGTAAATACATGCAGCAACTAGTGATTAGTTGCTTGTGCTTAGTGTTTCTTTAATTCTCTGTATAATTTATATTTGTTTTTGTGCACTATTTCATGATATGTAATTTAATGTTTTTTTTGTTAAATATTGTTATTGGTTTGCGTCACTTGTAGATGGTTGACATCTAAATAAATCCATAAAGAATATATAAATTATTGGAGGAGATAAATTCCTCGTCTTATGTGTGAAATGTAGAAGCATCTACCTTCGACATTTTTCAATGCACAGGAGCACTACCTCATACACCAAGTTGAGTAGATTGAGTTGTGTGGACCTGTGCTCTCAAGGTCCATGTGGATGGTTGAGAGGCACTTGAAATTTATGAAGGGTTTGGTGAGACAATGAGCACATACTGAGGGTTCTATGATGGAAGGATATAAGGTATACCAAAACATGTTGTATGTTAGTGAATATCTTCCTATTTTAGCGTCAAAGCTCAATTTACGTTGCATTTGTGATCCGGAATCCAGTAAAAAATTTGAAGGGGAGAAATTGAAGGGGAAAGGTAGATCAAGGAAGGTGAAAGGTGATTATTAGCTAGTGGATGTTTATTATATTGTTCATATTCTAATTGCATTTTCTAGTAATTACATCAATTAAGACCATATACTTTGTTTAGTAAATTTACACATGTCTTTCATTTTAATGATTATTGTCATCAAGCAATTGGTCGAGAATGGGATGCAATTCATTTATACATCACAAACAATATTTACTAAATGAATATATGGACTGAATGATGCAAAAAATTGGGTCACGGAATATCATGGGAAGGTGTGGATTTATTGGTAAAAGCAGCACATCACAATGGATATAGAAATATTACAGAAAGGGAAATCGATTTAGCATATGGTTTAAAAGATAAAATGGAAAGCATATTAGTCAATCACTCTAAATCATTTATTTTGGAAATTACATTTTGATGTACATGTTGTTCTTTTCCATGTAATGTTGCATAAATATTGAATCGTTGTGTAATATTTTCGTGTATTTCTTGTTGCAGGTAAAACACCATAAGGATATGGTCTACAATGGTTGTAGATATTGGATCAAAAAATTGGATGAAACAAATAAAACATCAGATTGTGGGATATCTGCAATCTTTGAGGTAACCAATGTTTCATCTAGAAGTGACAGACATCCAGAACTCTCAGAAAATCGATACTAGGGATATTTGGAAGATATTATATAGCGTGACTTTAAATCCTTCAAGGTAGTTCTATTCGTTGTTAAATGGTAGAGGTTATGATTAAATCAACATGATCCCAAAAGAAATATTATTGAATATGATAACGGATTTACCATGGTAAATACAAGGTTGTTTGAGCCAAGAACGGAGCCCTATGTTCTTCAAGCTAATGTGAACATGTATTTTACTCAGAGGTTCTAGGTAAAGCGGGCTGGTCATTTGTTGTGAGCCACGATCCAAGGGGAAGGCTGGTAAATTATAACCTAGATGATGGTAATGAAGAGGGTTCTCTAGAAGAAGAAGACAATGATGAAGAGCATGATCAACATGAGTTAGGTGATGATGATGATCCAATGGAAGATGTCCAATAATTAGTTGAATCAGATGAGGTAGCAGACAATGCCCATGCATATTATACTGACGATAAAACAATGAGCGTACCTGACTTAGATGATGATGATGATATGGAAAATCCTTACAATTTTGACTCTGGATTTGATGATACGAATGATGAATTGGATGAAGAAGACGATGAAATATACTGAAAGGTAAATATTTAATTAGACCTATTCTTTTATCTTATTTAAAAAAAAGAGTTACTAACATCATCATCATCACCATCACCATCATCATCATCATCATGTTGATCATCATCTTCACTATCATCATCATCGTCGTCGTCAACACCATCATCATCATCATCATCATCAAGAGCATCAAAAAGTAGAGTGTTAATCTACAAAAATGGGCTTAACAAAATGCATGCCATAGTCCATACATATTATTAATTTAAAGTAATACCATGGGATTTAAGATAGATATATGTTTGCAAAAAACCTCTTTCATTTTCCTAAAATTATGTTTCATTTGCCCGGAGTTAATTTGACAAAATAACAAATTTTATGTTTGGAACCAAGTCTTATCATGTTCATAAAAATGCCCACCTAACTGTCACCATTGAGTATTTTTGAGCGATTTAAGTTGGAAATTGTGTGGTTTACTATTTTCCACCTTAGTGTACATATAGGTTTTCAATTTGGGTTCCAAAAGTGCCTGCAGTGTCATTTTTGCAGAGAAGGAGATTTTTAGACTTAAAATGAGTCAACAAATTTGACCATTCATATATTATGACTTTATTATATGAAAGAGTATGATAATTTATAAATTAAAGGTGTACATATTAATAATTTGTAAATATCTTGGTCAAATTCAAAATTAAAAAATAAAATCTCGAGTTGTTATGTAAGAAACATAGTGTAAATCTGTAAAACTAGGATTACAAAAATGCACGCCACAACTTGGGCCCACATACTATAAGTATTATTCATGTATTAATTATTATATTTTATAAGTAGCATTGTCATAAATGGAAAATAATGTCTAAATTCATAATTTTGTTTTGTAAAAACAGAGTGTAAATCTGTAAAAATGGGCTTAGAAAAATGTATGCCATAATGTTTTTAGAGGTAATTTTTAAAACCTAATGCCATATACCTGGAGCTATATATACTATGGATAAAAGCCTCCTTCATAATTTTTAAAATATGTTTAGTTTGTGTACAGTAAAGTTTTGAAAATTGCAATTTTTCTGTTTTGAACTTTATTTGACTAGGTCTGTAAAATGCATGCCTAGCCCTCATTGTTTAGTATTTTTGAGTGATCTCAGTTGTATATGGTGTTTTTTTATTGTTTTACACCTTCATGTACTTAGATATTTTTCTAATCTTGGCTAAAAACATGACTGTTGTGCAAAAACAATGCAAGGTTGCCTTGTAAATGTGAAATGCCCGCTTAGTCCACTAAAATGCAAGCATAAGTTCCATCCTTAGGTTTTTTTAAGTGGCTTAAGTTGGAGAATATATGTTTCTTCTTCCTATGTTTTTACACATGTCCACATATGTCTCATAATATTTGCATGAAGACCAGATATGTCTCATAACATTTGCATGAGGATCTTGTAGCGGGCCCGCAGCCTCAAGATAGTATTCTATTTATTTCATACTATATGTATTATACATGTATGAATTATCATAACTTATAAGTAGCATGGTCATAATTGAAAATAATGTCTAAATTCACAATTTTGTTTTGTAAAAGCAGAGTGTAAATCTGTAAAAATGGGCTTAGAAAAATGCCCGCCGTAATGTTTATAGAGGTGGTTTTAAAAACCTAATTCCACATACCTGGAGCTATATATACTATGGACAAAAACCTCCTTCATAATTTTTAAAATATGTTTATTTTGTGTACAGTAAAGTTTTGAAAATTGCAAGTTTTCTATTTTGAACTTTATTTGACTAGGTCTATAAAATGCATGCCTAGCCCTCATTGTTTAATATTTTTTAGTGATATCAGTTGGATATGGTGTTTTTTATTGTTTTACACCTTCCTGTATTTCTATTTTTCTAATCTTGGCTAAAAACATGTCTGCTGTGCAAAAACATTGCAAAGCTGCCTTGTAAATGTGAAATGCCCACTTAGTCCACTAAAATGCAAGCATAAGTTCCATCCTTACGTATTTTTAAGTGGCTTAAGTTGGGGAATATATGTTTCCTCCTCCCATGTTCTTTTTCTATTACATATTTTCTTTTTGAGCCATAAAAAGTATTTTTTTATACAAAAAAACTATATTTTGTATTAATGTTGATTATTTTGTTGATTTTGCAGAATAAATCATCAATGGATCATTCGAACCAGTCATCTCAAGAAAATATTCCTCGAAAAAGACGTCGAAGCAAAGAAGTAGAATTGAATAATATTCCAATTTTGCCCCCACATGATATTTTCCTTCAATTCACTCCTGCTAGGGGTAAAAAAGCAGTTATTCGTGCTATCCATCAACAATGTCAAGCACTTATAGATCAGAACTCCATACCAGAAAATAATACTATGAATTTTCATCAAACCACAGGAAATCATGCAACAACTATTGAAATTAGATGTCCTATATGTAAGCAATGTGTGACAAACAACAATGTTTGTCAACAACCTAGGAAGCCTTTGACTCCGATTACATTTGAGGGCAATGGTAATGTACAAGATATAACTCTTAACCATAATATTAACTTTGATTCACATAATGTGGTCCGAAATGTCCCTCAAATATCAACTGTTAATGATGCCGCCATTACAAATAATTTGTATCAAAGTATACAAGGTTGTTTTTCTCAACAACCTAGGTTGCCTTTGTCTCTGCTTATGATTGAAGGGAATGAAAGTGTAATCCTACCTAGTGGACAACAATTTGAACATGCATCCCTTGAGAATTTGGATACAACTAGAAGTCATGAAACAGTTGGAAGAACTACCTTTCATGAAAAAATGGATAGAAATGCACCTACAAAAAATCAAAATTATGCAGATGCACAAGCTTTAGTAGAAATGACTGAAGGACAAATGGATAGAAATGCACCTACAGAAAATCAAAATTCTGCAGATGTACAGGTTTTATTACAAATTCTTGAAGGACAAATGGATAGAAATGAAACTACAGAAAATCAAAATTCTACAGATGTACAAGCTTCAGTACAAATGCCTGAAGGACAAATGGATAGAAATGCAACTACATAAAATCAAAATTCTGCAGATGTAGAAACTTCCGTAGAAATTCAAGAAGGACAAATGGATAGAAATGCACCTACAGAAAATCAAAATTCTGTTGATGTAAAAGCTTCAGTACAAATGCCTGAAGGGTGTTCAACATATTAAACTACATATGCTATAACTAGAAGGTTAGCAGGAAACCTCTTAAGGACATCCTTATTGAGTCTTAAGAAGCGGTCTAGATGGTTTAACCGCAGACTAAATGAGGGGAACACAAAATTTAAGGAAATTGGTATATGATTCTCTGGGAAGTCACTTGAAGATGTAAATGAAAATGACATTATTTCTGAAATTGGGTTCTTCATTAGCAAAAACTATAGTGAAGATTCTAAATTTGAGGATGTTCTTCAACACCTAGATGGAGTGCTTCATAAACTTCGATCAATTGTTATGCAAGAGATCCGTAATGATTTTATGCCTAGGAATATGGCTTTTCTATTTATTGAATCAAGCATGAGCCATAAGGCTTTGCAATGTATGAAGCGGATTGACCGTCATGTTACCAAATTTTGGAAATGTAACAAATGCTGGAAGGCATATTAAATTTTTTATTTTTTCTTCAGTAATAAAATTACAGTTGTTTTCTATGTTTGCTTATATTTTGTAAATTTCTATCTTTTTTAGTCTAGTTCTATATGCATTACAACTTTGGGTTATTCGCTGAAATTTGGTTGCATGAGTAGAATTGTATGACATTGTTCCAAAATTAGAATTTCAGTTTGATTAGATAAAGAAATTTACATAAATACAACAATACATAGCATCAAAATTCTCATAAAGAACTTGAAAGTTATCAATCCATCATCCCCATAATATCCCTATAATATCCACAGTTCCAAGCAAACAACTAGGATCTACCTATGTCACCAAATCTTCTCACATCTCATATCCACTAATCACTATCACTCTTTTAATTTCTTACAAATTCAAATATATATTCCTACAATACACAAGTTAAGTTTTTAATTTTGATATTGTTAACTTCCTAGCCTATTATGTACACTTATTGAAAAGTTAAATTCAAAATTACCATTCACATTAAATGCATCAAAAACATATACATTGTCGAGAAATACACACACACACACACATATAAATTTATGTATTAAAACTTGAAATGTATTTACATACACAACATATACAAATAAATTTATTCCATAGTTCTAGGATGCTTGGGAGGTTTAGGCTGCAAGTCCTCCTTTTCTAGAGAAGATAAATTTGTACATTCTAGTCTCTTGCCTTGTCTAGAAGCTTCAGGTTTTTTCAAAAGCTGCAACAGGTGCATGTTCTGATTTTTGTTCTAATTCTTTCACTTTTGTTGCACATTTGTGCAAAATTTCTTTCAATCTATCTATATCTTGGATGTACTTCTTCAACAATTCCACATTCTTGTTATTTTTCTCTTCATGTTCCTTTTCCTTTTGTTGAAGACGATCATTTGCATATTTCAACTCAGACTGAACTTGGGTCAATTTTTTCCCGAGCTGCTCTATCTCTGTCGCCAACTCTTTTGCCCTCAATTCTATATTATCTAGAGTATACACAATTGCCTCTTGATGAAGTATGTTGTTCTTCCGTAGAGTGGCAATTTGGGATTTCAGATCTTCTATCTCAGACTTACATTCCAAATGTTGTGATTCTCTATCCTCTAGTATTTCAATCTGAGCTCTTTAATCTCATCTTCCCTCTCAGCTACCTTGTTTTTCAATGTTTCTTTTATGGTTGACCACGCAGAGAGATCAACTCCAACATTCATTGCTGCAATAGCATCCATCAAAGACTTCTCTCAAATTCTTAAGAAGGCATGATAGCTTTGTAACCCCTTTTTGACTTTTTCATGAGCTTGTATTGCATTAAAAGCTACGTCCAGTGTCTTTTCTCTGTTTTGCAGGGAACTCTCATAGCTTATTAAATCTTGTTGGTGTGCTGACATATCATAAATTTCACCAGAAATTAGATGCCTACTCTGTCCCTTACCAATTTCAAATTCTTTTAGCTTTTCAACTCCTCTAGTATGTAGTTCTATAGTAATCTTTTCAAGTTCAACTATTTTTCCTTTCAACTCTTCATCTTTCTTAGCAATTATGTTTTTCATGTTTTCCTCTTTTTTTTAATATTCATTTATCTCAAGTTGATGTTTGTTGTAGTATTTAGCAAGGTTGTTTTGAAACTGAGCCTTCATTATTTCAATTATTCTGTTTTTCTTATTGACTTCAGCCGTAAGTATTGCTTTCTGGTGGATAACAATCCTTAGAGAGGGAATGTCCAAAACCTCCGGTCAATGTTTCAGCTCATCATTTAGTCTCTTTATGGTTTGTTCATCTTTCTTCTAAACAACCATATATTATTCTCTACATTTCTCATTTTCGTTTCTAAATTCATCCTGAATTTTTTCTAGTTCCTTATTCAAAGACTGAAGAACATAGTCTTTTCCTACTATTGTCCTTCTCAAACTATCCACAGTCTTCACAAGGGATTCTTGTAATCTTGCAATTTCCTGTAAACAAGGAAAATTTTAAGGAGGCTTCAAAAAATGGAATTTGGCAACTTTTTTTTTTTGGAAAAAAGCATTGAAAAATGACTCCTACCTTAAAGAGGTCCAGCATTTGCAATTTTTTAATAGAATATTCCAACATTTCATCGAATAGCTTAAAAACAATTCTACCATCAAAAAAATATTTTGGAGAGGAATTTTTCTCAACTCCCAACTGTGGAGGTGTATATATAACAAGTGGCATTTCTACAGGAGCATAAATATCATCATCACTATGCTCCTCTTGTTCATTAAACTCAACATAATGCATCTCGTTTACATTTATTTCTTTGACTTCATGTAATCCAGCCAAAATTGAGACAATATCAAATTCTTTAGGGTCACTTCCCATACTTTGCATACAGTACTCAAAAGGCTCTTCAGGGACTTGTACATTGTCCTTTGGATATTGTTCATGAACTTCCTGGTTAATTTTGTCCAGTTTCGATATCTTCATGTTTGTATTTTTAAATCTGCTTCCTTCTACAGTGCTAGGTCGATATAAGTCAATAATGTTTTGCAGTGTACCAGGGTAATTGAACTTCACTCTCTTCATTTTGCTCTCCTGCTGTGCAAAATGCATTTTTTTTGCCAATAGATGAGGGACATCTATGGCTAGGTCTTCAACCCAATGAATCACCAACTTCATACAATCACCTGAAATATCTTACTTGTGGTGATTCATAATTTTCCTAAGTACAATTTGAATTAAGGTTTTGTATAGTCTTGGGGGATCATGTTGCATATTTAAACCATTCCGGGAAACCAAAACCATTTTTCCACATATTTTGTTTTCCATCTCACCCTTTTCTACTATGAGGGTTTTCTTGGTGGTCAACATTACTCCCCCCCTGCATTGAATTTTTGTTGCACTGAACAACATACCAGGGTCCAGACAAAACCTCCTCCCAAAAATAATCAATTTTTTGGACTCATCATCATAACTAGAAATGACATTATCTATCTCTTCATTGTTGAAATTGAACTGACTGAAAAGAAAACGATGCACTCCTGCTTTGACTAGGACATTTATAAGCATACCTTCTGGCCAGTTGGTTCTGTCACTCCATGCCTCAATGCTCTCTCTGAATTTTCTGACAGTGAACCTCTCAGCAACTCCAGAACCCCCTGTTTCAGTTGATGGCATGGAACATGAGGCTGATGTTTCCATTTTGCGGGATGATGGCACGCTTAGAAAGGAAGAAGGGGATACACGCGAATGCACGCACAAGATACCAACACGCTGACTTTTCCAAACTAAAATAAAAATTACAAATGTGTTCTGGCATTTCCAAACTATAATAAAAGTTACAAATGTGTTTTGACTTTTGCAAACTATAATAAAAATTACAAATCTATTTTGACTTTTCCAAACTATAATAAAAATTACAAATGTGTTTCAAGTCAACTATAAACAACTTACATTTTCAATTTCAATATAGTTAACTTTCTAGCATGTTAAGTATACTTATTTTTCTAGAATTTTAAGTATACTTATTGAAAATAATAAAGTAAGAGTAAATAATAGAGTAAAAATTTGTCATTCTAACTATTTTGGAAAAAAATAGAGTAATAGAGTGAGTAATATAATAATAGAGTAATACTCTTCTCTACATGTTTTGATGTACTCTCAAACCAAACCCTCCTATTAAATGTTTATAGTAAATGGTTTTGGAAATTGGATGGCTAGATATATTGAGAAGACCATCCTTGTGTTAATTTTATCTAACCTAACCTCATATGCTCACAGTCGACCTATGAAATGTGTAATTTTAACCTTTTTGGACTTTATGGACACTTGGTGTAAAATGCAAGCCATAAGCATAAAAATGCAAGCTAGGAATGCATAGTAGTCAAATTGAACATGAATGACTAAAATTCCAAGTATCTTGGACAAATTAAAAAAATGACTGAAATTCTAAGTTTCATAAAAAATAGTGTGTAAATATTCAAAACCGGGCTTAGGAAAATGCACGCCACAGTCTGTACAATTGTCATAAGTTGAAACTAACACCATGGGGTTGAATACAGATATATTTTTGACAAAAGTGTCTTTCATTTTTTTAAAATTATGTTTCATTTGTCCAGAGTTAAATTGACAAAATGACAACTTTTGTGTTTTCAACCCAGTTTTACCCAGATCAGAGAAATGTCCGCCCAACCCTAAGTATTGGGTATTTTTGAGTGAGTTTAGTTGGAAATGGTATGCTTTACTATTTTCCACATTATTATGTGTTTATTTTTTCAGTTTGGGTTCAGAAAGTGCCCGTTGTGCAAAAACACTACTTGGATGTCTTGTATTTATGAAATATCCACCTACATTAATAAAAATGCAAGCCAAACCCTCCTATTAAATGTTTATAGTAAATGGTTTTGGAAATTGGATGGATAGATATATTGAGAAGACTATCCTTGTGTTAATTTTATATAACCTAACCTTGTATGCTCACAGTCGACCTATGAAAGGTGCAATTTTAACCTTTTTTAACTGTTATGGACACTTGGTGTAAAATGCAAGCCATAAGCATAAAAATGCAAGATAGGAATGCATAGCAGTTAAATTGAACATGAATGATTAAAATTGCAAGTATCTTGGACACATTCAAAATTAATGACTGAAATTCTAAGTTGTTACGTAAAAAATAGTGTGTAAATATTCAAAAATGGGATTAGGAAAATGCATGCCACAGTCCGTACAATTGTCATCAGCTAAAACTAAAACCATGGGGTTGAATATAGATATATTTTTGAAAAAAACCTATTTCCATTTTTTAAAATTATGTTTCATTTGTCCAAAGTTAAATTGCTAAAATGACAACTTTTGTGTTTTCAACCCAGTTTTACCCAGACCAGAGAAATGCCCGCCCAACCCTAAGTATTGGGTATTTTTGAGTGATTTTAGTTGGAAATGGTATGTTTTACTATTTTCCACATTATTATACATTTATTTTTTTAATTTAAGTTCAGAAAGTGCATGTTGTGCATAAACACTACATGGTTGTCTTGTATTTATGAAATATCCACCTAGATTAATAAAAATGCAAACCAAACCCTCTTATTAAATGTTTATAGTAAATGGTTTTGGAAATGGCGTGGAAAGATATATTGATAAGACTATCCTTGTGTTAATTTTATATAACCTAACCTCATATGCTCACAGTTGATCTATGAAAGGTGCAATTTTAACCTTTTTTTACTGTTATGGACACTTGGTGTAAAATGCAAGCTAGGAATGCATAAAAGCTGATGATGTATACTTTGGTCAGTGATCCTTGTTGACATATTTAGGCTTGGAAGCCAAAATGGTAAATAGGCTAAATGTTATCTATCAGTTACTGAAAACGATAATCTTTACTGAGGCAGTAAAGGAGAGGATGATATATAATGTGTTATAGCTTGTTTTTGCTTCTCATTTTAAAGCATTAGCTTGTTTTTTGAAACATGGTTTTATTCATTTTTAAGTTTGGATTTTAAGTTACTTTAAACCTTTTCTTTGATTGTTATGTTTTTATTTAGGTGATTTCATAGATTTTTTCCAATTTTGGCTTTACCTAGCAAGATTTATAATTTTCAAGGGCTTGTAGGATGTTTATATGAATTAAAGGTCCTAAAAAATATCATAAAATTTTATTCTAAGTCATTCAAAAAAAGTTAACCCTTTGTTGTGAGGTTTATTTTTGAAATGATTGAAACATGCATTCTTGTAGCGCAAGCCCGAAAAAGTTGCACATGCGCACTACAAGAAAATCGCGCTATCTGAAAAACATGATTTTTGGTTCAAAGTTTTGGAAACTTGCACATAGGAGAGGTAATTCATACTTGTCAATGGGTTTGATACATGTTCTAGGCCAGAGTGATCATTGTGACAGGTGTTAACAGTTCAAGCAAGCAATCATTAGGGTAATTTGCAGTGGTCTGGAAGTTATGATATAGAGTAGTGGAACATTGATAATTATCCATGATGAAATTCGCCTTGAATTACGCATCTCCTGAAGCGCATGAAGAGCATACGAGTTCGTGGCAAAATTTTGGCAGTTTGTAATCAAGTTTTGAAGCAGGTCGGTAATTTAGGGCTTTTAAGGGCGACTGTTTGGTACTATCGTGGCGGTCAGAGGAGGATTACAGAATGAAATTTGACACCTAGCAGATAGGAAAATGCATTTATAGCAGTTGAATTCACTATTCTGACAGGTAGGAGGCAAATTGCTATCATATTCCCTGTATTTGGGTTTTCATTGATAAAAGATTAATTATGGAATTTAATCAAGAATGCTAGTATATAAACCCAATTGATGCTAAATGTCAAATTTTCTCTGTCAATAGAATTAAAATACTTATTAGTCTAAGTGATAAAATCTAGTTTAGGGGTTTGGTTTCCCAACATAGCATTTTCTGTCAAATTGCCAATATCTAAATAGAATTAGAGCTCTTTACTGAAAGAAGCAATTTAACAGTCATTTAAAATGAAGAGGAGTGGGAAAACAAATAGAGCTGAACCCTCAGACATGTCTTGGGTTCAAGCCTTCCCAGACCGTGCAAG
Source organism: Pseudotsuga menziesii (assembly GCA_001517045.1). Classification (NCBI taxonomy): domain Eukaryota; kingdom Viridiplantae; phylum Streptophyta; class Pinopsida; order Pinales; family Pinaceae; genus Pseudotsuga; species Pseudotsuga menziesii. Next base: position 798,663 of record LPNX011088845.1, read on the forward strand.
ATTGTTTTTAGAGGCAGGATGGTTAATCGTTTTTGAGAAAATTGATGGGTATCACATAGAGGTATCATATAAGTTTTCTCAGTGTTTAGATAAAGATATGGTTACTTTTGACACCTTGAAGATTGAGTTGACCATAGAATTGATAGCAGAAGCTACAGGGATACCAGATGAAGGCGAATATTGGTTTAAAAAAGTACCTTTTACCTTTGATGCACATAATTAATTACTTCTAGATGTGGTTGCAGACTGGGGTAAAGGAGTACATATCTAGAAATTCAAACCAGAATGGAGAGATCCAATAAAAATTCTGCAAAATTATATCACTTGTGAAGGAATATTTGCATTTGTTTTTAAGTATTATTTCAGGTTTTTGCAGCATCTTAACCATGAAGCAAAGATGAATCTTCCATTCTTTTTCCTTAAAAGTATACAAAATATGTCTAGTAGGGTAAAGGAACATCAAGACCATACTAAACAATCTATATTTCATCATGGGCTAATAAAGCTAATCATACGTACTATGCTTTGAAAGAAGGAGAAAACATGGGATTATTTTCTATTTTGTTCTGGATTTCAAACATAGAAGGAAGATCAAGCTTAGAAAAGACAATTGAATAAAGGTCATAATTTGGTCAAGAAACTGAAAAAGAGAGTCACAGTTAAGATTGAAGAGGATAATGTACCAGAAAAATATATGACTCAAGGAGATGAAAATGTTGAAGTTGAACAATAGACCAATATTGAGGAAAATGGAATTTCAAAGGCAGGAGTGAAAGATGTGGAGTCTGTAGAAGATACATTTCATGTAGAACTAAACCAAGAAGTAAAAGAAAATGTAAAAGAATAGGAGAAAGTTTCTATTACAGTGCAGTCTGAAGATGAGGAAAAGTCATTGTCTGATGAAGCTAGGGTCAACGATGAACAGGATGTACAGAAACAGTATGAAGAGGGGGTAATGTCACGAGGGATTAAAATAAAGGTAATTCAACTAGATTCTATCAGACATCAAAGAAAATCTTTGAGTATGTTAGGAGAAATAGGGGCAGGTTGGAGGCCTAAAACTAGAACTAAGAATAAACTCAGGTTGAATATGAAAAAATTGTTAGCCCCTAAACTAGCTCAAAAGAAAATTACAGTAATTGAACACTCTTCTTCTCAAGAAGAGTTAGAAGACAATGAAGATTTAAATGAAAAAGAGATGAAGGGTAAGAAGCAAATTATTTCAGAAAATTAGTTAGCTTTCACTGAAACCAAAATTTCAGAGATATTTGAGGAAGTTCGAAAGAAGGTAATCCTAGATTAGCATCAAGATGATTTAAAGAAACAACATTCAGTTATATCAAGATCTTGTGCAGAAAAAGGAAAGATTGCATAGCAATCAACTCAATGCAGTGCTGAAGTCAAAGAATATTTAGAAGTCCCTATGGCCATGACAAAGCAGCTGGAAGAAGATGAAGATATTTTTAAGAAGTTGAAAATTCCTTGGATTCCAGAAGAAATGCATCCAGTATCAGAAGGGAAATGCATTGATTCTGAAAATGAGAATTTGCACAGGATTATTGAACAATACAAATATCATATCGAGTACCTGCATGAGACAAATGAAGGATTAGTGTCTACTAACATAATATTGAGAGAAGATCTAGAAGAGGTAAATAGCCACTATCATGAATTAACTACAGTTTCTAAGGAGGATTTGAAAAGAAAAAGATAGACACAAAGTCTGTATACAGAACTGAAACAAACCATTCAAGAGCTAACACAACAGAGTCAGGAGATTTCAAAAAGAATTGAAGACTTGGAAGCAGATCACCTGAAAGCAAGAAAGAAGACTCAAGCTTTAGAAGGGATATCTCTTTTAGAAGAGGCTGCTAAGGACTTGTAAAGTGCTTTAAGAATAGTGGTTATTAGTTAGTTTTTGAAAAAGTTATTTTATTTTGTATGACTATAGTATTATTGAACAATTCGGTAGTATGACCTAAAAGTAGTTTTTTCAGTTATGTAACTGTCTTTGAGAAATCAAGATAAAAGTAAGGCTGGGAAAAGACTGAGGGCTCGAATTTTTGTACAAGGGGAGGCTATCAAGCTGTGGTTTATGAAGCTAAGTGTCAAAAAAACTCTTATGTATTTTTGAATGACTGATTATGAAATATATGCAACTATAATCCCTATTTATCCTATTTGCTGGTTTCATTTCTTATTTGTTTAATCACTCAGTTGATATATTCATTTCTTGTTTGACGTTATTATTCATGAAATTCTTGTTAACTATGGATGAAATTCAGTGTTTTTATTATTGTTTATGGTTTATGTCTTATATGTTATGCATATCAGTCCTTCAATTGTGCATGATTTAGTGTTTGCTTTAGCCTTGTGAAGTCTTTATCCTCTTGTTTACAAACTGCACAACCAAAACCCTAAAAAAACCTATTTTACTTGATTTTTTTTATGAGATTGTGTTGTCTTGTTCTTTTGTAGTTTGAGAAAAATTTCTGGCACTAACATAATGTATGCTATTTTTTCTCTAAAACTAAAAGTATGCTTTTTTTCCTAGGAAAAAAACATATGTCACCATACATGTTACACCACATATTTGTCATACATAATTCACCAAATATTTTGTTGATTATGGAAGACTAGAATAAATAGCTATTAGGATAGTTTGAAGACACAACATATGCATCCTTTCAAGATCCCATAAGCTAAAAAATGTATATTCTGATTTCAAACTTTGAAATATCAAAGATAAATATTTTTTCCTTGGAAAATTAAAACCATTGATATCATCATTGTCATCATCCTCATCATCATCATCGACATCTTCATCATCATCATCATCATCACAATGATCGCCATCATGGATAGCATCATGATCATCATCAACCTCATCATCATCACCATCATCTTCATCATCATCATCATGTTGATCATCATCGTCATGATCATGATCATCATCGTCGTCAGCACCATCATCATCATTATCATCATCATCATCACCATCATCATCATCATCATCATAAATAGCGTCATCATCATCATCATAAATAGCGTCATCATCATCATCATCATTATCATCATCATCATCATCATAATCATCATAATCATAATCAGGTACCATCATCATCATAATCATAATGATCACACTTATCATTATCATCATCTTCATCATCGTCGTCGTCATCATCTTCATGACCATCATGACCATCATTACCATCATCATCATCATCATCATCAACATCATCATCATCATCTTTGTCTTCATCATTACCATCGTCATCATCGTCATCATCATCTTCATCACCATCATGACCATCATCGTCTTCATCACCATCATCATCATCACCAACATCATCATCCATCATCATCATCATCATCTTCGTCGTCATCATCATCGTCATCATCATCATCATCGTCATTGTCATCATCATCATCATCATCATCATCATCACAATAATAATAATCATCATCATCATCCTCATCACCATTATTGACATCTTCATCATCATCATCATCATCATCATCATCATCATCACTACTACATTTCGACCAAAAATTCAACGGCCGTATTGTCATATTTTCGACACTTCCCTGTCGCATGTACGACATTATGATTTTTTTTAAGCGTCGGTGGAGCTTCGTCGGTTATCTGACATCTATCTAATCCATCGGTTAAGTGACACCTCAGTTTACCGTCAGTTATATGCAAGCGTCGGTTAAGCGACATGACGAACCGTTGGTTAAGCAGAGGAGATAAATAATAAGCGTCGGTTAAGCGACATGAAGAATCTTGGGTTAAGCGACGGAGATAAAAAGTAAGCATCAAATAAGCGACATGGAGAACCATCGCTGAAGTGACAACTATAAATATTAAACATTGGATAAGCGACATTAGGAACCGTCGCTTAAGAGACAAAAATAAAGAGGAAGCGTCGGATAAGCGACATGGAGAACCGTCGCTTAAGCGACGGCAGGGAATTTAAAAAAAAAAAAATACTTGCAAATTGGGTATACAAAGAAGCCAGAATGATACTCATTTGCTCGACCATCTGGACAGTTTCAGAGCATAGCATTTAGTCCAGTACCAAGAGTATCCCCTCCATCATTACACTTCG
>LPNX011088845.1:824239-867105 GCA_001517045.1 Pseudotsuga menziesii
GTTTCGGCAACACCGGTTCCAGATCTTGATCAAAACCGAAAGCGGCTCTTCATAAAAGCTATGATACCATGTTAGGGTACACAGGGTACTCCCAAAGGACCGAACACCAAGAATATCCACTTCACACAAAAAGATCACAGATCAATACACCAATGTTTGTCACGTGGTTAAAACCCTCGAGAGGGAAACAGTCCACGGCCCCGGCCAAATAGCTACTTCGGAGCAATTTATTATGCAAAAGAAAGAAAGTTACATGAGCTTCTCATAATCGATCAACTAGCCAAGGACCCTCTATGCTCTTTAAATAGAGATCATAGACCAATCGGGTGTTAAGCCACGGATCAATGGTAGGTATGATCTAAGAGAAGTTGAACCGTCGGATCACTCTATGTCTAGAACATATCGTGACCGTCGGGTTAGAATATTTACAAATGCATACTAATGCATACTAAAGAAACACACTTTTACCTAACGGATATATTACACAAGTTGATCTTAACTAACTCCTAAGTGTCTAAATATCCTAACATATGCTATACCACCGGAACCATAAATTCATTTATATAAATTTAGCCATGTCTATAGGGATCACAATATGAGTGTAGACTATTTATCCAACAAAGCATTGAATATGAAGGATGGCCTCCTCTCCTTCTCGTAACTTTTAGATGGAGAAATCATTGAGGAAGGAATGATACAGTTAATTTAAGAGCCTTTTGATTTGTGCAGAATAGTATTTTTTGGTTCTTTCTACTATGGGATACATCAACATCTTTCTTGTTTTAGCTGGGGATATAGAGTTTGTTTTCATCCCCTTGAGGGTGTGTTTTCTCCACCCTCGATGACTCCTTGGATAAGTTGTTTGGGCTCCTTATGTTCTCTGTGTGGTATTGCTACTTCAGTCATCTTGGGATTGTGGGTTTCGTCCCTCCCCTTGATATATTTTTTGATACTTATGATCGTCACTCATCAATGGAGTAACTTATTTCTAGGACTATGTAAAAGTTACCTTTTATTCACTACTGAATATCATGTTGGAACACCTCTTTTTCTTCTGTAAAAAAGATACAGAATATTTGCAAATGCTTTTATCACATATATTGAGATACATAAACTGGGTCTTTTATATTTTTGGGTGAGGAAACAAACTAAATTAAAATAGGTACATCTATCAATATTGTAAAAAACATAGTTTGTATTTTGAGATTAATTAGCTCAAGCATTTGATATGGAATGACTTGATATCTATATCGTGTTAAAGGACTATGTGTTGAATTGTTATACTAGGGAATTATTGATATTATTCAGGTTAATGATATCAACATTATGTCATCCTTATAAGCCTTTCCAAGTTTTTTGCCATTATTTCCCAATTTTTTTCTAGCCATGGTGCAGGTAGAACCAAACATGTATTTATCAAACTTGTCTTCTTCCAGTGAGGGGATTTTGGGAAGGCTAGAGGAAAGTGAGACATCTAGTAGGTCTACAAGGGATAGATCAACTAGATGTCATAAGATCAGAATAAAATTCAATAAACGCATGGAATTTTTTATCAAAGGAGGGGGGTCATGTTCCTATGATGATGAGACAGTAGGAGACATCGAGGTGCCCTTAAGGTACAAAAACCTAGTGAAACAATGGGTGCCTAGGGATATTCCTCAAGTAAACACTAATTTTTGTGTGAATGAGAGGATATATAGGATTGCACCGTCATCATTACATGGATTGGGGTTGTTTTGCATGGATGACATAAAGGTTGGATACGACAGATGTACATAATTGATGGAGTATGTTGGACCCTCTTACAACTACAATGATTGGATGTTTCTAGTCCAATATACATGAAGTATGCATAGATATGGGTTGTTAGCAAATTATATACAACTAAAAGACAAAGCTCAAAATAAAGGAAGAACATTGTACATTGACTGAAGGCCAAAACAAACTGGTAATATTGTGGGGTTTATAAACAATACACAACCAAGGTCTACACTTAAGCAACCCAACTGCATATTAGAGTTGCGTGAAGGAAACTGTGTCTTTGTATGTGCCATTAAATCAATAACTACTGGTGAAGAACTGCTTATTAATTACAATTTGAATCGTGTACATACAAACATGGTTAGTATGGTTGTGGTACATACAACAATTTACCCAAGTTTTTATTAATTATTTTAACATCTATAGGATTTTTTGTTAGTATATAATTATAATTTTCTAATAAATTTCCCATGTTGACTTCGCAGGGAGGTGATGGGGGGATCATCACCCCAACAGAAGGTGAGAGGAGTACACGATCCGCGAGGCAACATGTATACATCAAAATGTTATGTTTTAAATTTGTTTTAGTGAATATTCTGGTTTTGTTAAGTAATTTTTAGTATTTTTTTGATGTAGGGTTCTCTAAGGGGCACTTCCCTCTCCGTAGATGTTAGTAGACCAGAATCAAGGCGGCAGGTATACATCAATATTGCCATTGTAATAATTTTAGGATGGACATACATATCTATTGTTATGTATTTTCATTAGTATATTCAGTTTGTTTATATAATCTTATCTATTTTCCATGTAGAGTGTTGATCAAGGAAGCCAACCAACTATTGATCAACCGACTACAACATTGGGGCAACAGGTAAACATGAATATAATTTTGCATTTGAAATACTTTAAAACTGTACACATGTATATTTTGTAGCATATTGTTTATTTTTTTATGTATTTTTTTGTTTTTATGTTTGCGTTCATGATGATAATGTTGTCTACTTTTTTTGCAAGTTGATGATAGGGGAAAGTCCCCAACTATTGATCAGTTGAATGGAGCCTCGACACAACTTGTAAACCTAAATGTAATTCCGCATTATAAATACTTCAAAATTGTACTCATATAAAACATGTAGCATAATGTTTATTTTTGTTATGTATTTGTTAGCTTTTACATATTGCGTTCATTGTGATAATGTTCTCTACTTCTTTTGTAGGTGGTTGATCGGGGTAAGTCCCCAGCTATTGATCAGACCACACCCTCATCTAGGAATTAGGTAAACCTAGATGTAATCATATGAATCTATCATGATAGACAATTTTTGTTAATATAATTTTTTGCAAACGCTATTGCTTCAAAGACTAAGCAATGTTTTATATATTTCTATTGCAGATAGGGGATTTAATTTATGAAACACTATCTCAACACTCTTTATATTTTGAGGTCTCCCAGTTGATGAAAGATAATGAAATTAGTAGGTCTGCAGACTCATTGAGGGTGCTACATAAGACCATGGAAAAACAAAATGAGGAACTGCTTCTTCTGACATTGACAGTTCCATAAACAAAAGAGATCAAATCAAAGATTCAATTGTTGTTACATAGATGCCGACAATTGCAAGTAAGTTCTCGAATAATAATGTAAATTCATTTAGAACTTTATAATATTTAATTTTATATGCTATTGAACTTATAATACAATGGATTGAATTTACAGGAAGTTATGCAGCTTTACAGTGGTGTTCAAGGCATTGTTGGTCCCAGTGACTAAACCACTCCATGTACACCACATACTTCTCCCTTCTTGTCCACTGAATAGTCAGCAACATGCTCTGTGACACCCTCGAGGCCAGCAGAGGGTGTAGCCGATGCTGACCAACCCATAAGAGATGTTGCAGAAGAAGGGGTGGATGCAGGGTTAGATAGAGAGGTGGATGCATTTCCTAGATCTTCTCATGTCACTAGCACTCGTTCAGTAGTGACAACATTTTTGGTGAACGAAGAACTAGTTCCAATAAAGATAGAGAAGATTCCAGGTGATTATATATTGTTCAATTTAGCTTTTATAATGTGTCTAATATATCTATAATATTTTTTAATGTTGACTAATGATGGCATTAATTTTTTGCAGGAAATGATATATTTTATAAACATTTGAATTATTTGTCTTTGGAGATATTTAGGCCCACCATCTGCACAAGGTGGGACAAATAGGAAAAAGCTTTAAAGTATGAGCTGACTAATCGTTTGGTTAATCTTATCGAAAAAGATACCTTCGATACATCGAAGGTCCTACAAAAGGTTGGACAACATCTAAATATTGTTTGAGACCAGTATAGGGTTCACCTAGAAAAGAACCTTAAGTATGAGCACCCTCCAATGATTCCATCTAGAGAGTGGAAATCCCTGGTGGAAGATGGAAAAGAGAAGGGTCTAAGAAAAGTAAGAAAGATACCACCAGGAACAGGGAGGTATGCAATACATTCCAAAATGTAATGGTAAGCCTTTATTATTATTATTTTTTATATCAAATTTGGAACATCGACTAACGTAATTCAACACTTGATTAGGCTGTCAAACACCTTTAAGGCCACCAAGGAAAGAATGGGAAAAATTGGTCAACACAAGCTTGGGTCTGGTGGTTATTCAAACTTGGCGGCCCGATATGTAAGTATCAAAAACCTGAAACCGCATCCAAATAATATACAGAAAATTATTTTCATTTTATTCTGGCAAAAAATGTAAAATTAATGACATCATGCAAATATGCAGGCTGACCGGTTCAAAGAATTTCCCACTCAGGAAGACATGAAGCTTGTCTTCGAACAGGGATTTGACGCCATTGTTGAACGCCGGAGAAGCTTGTCTGGGCATACCACATGATCTTCTGGTGATCCATCTAGTGCGTAGGTATATAAAAACTATATAGTTTAATGATAATGTATTAATTCTCATGCAATTTATTCGTTATAAAAAATTAACATAAATTATTTATTCCTTTTTGAGCAGGAAAGTAATGATCTCATTCATGTCGAGGATGTACACTAGTCAGACGAAGATCGTGGTTCAATTCCTGGTAATGAATTTATTAATATGCTACTGTTTTGTATAGATAATTGTAGGTGATGAACATTAATTATAATTCTACACAATTCAATTATAGAGAGATGCAGATAACGCTAAAAAGGTTGAGCCTATACAGGATAATGATGAACATGCTGATGTGCCCATGCCAGGTAAGAAAACACATTCGTAATTTTTTTATAAATGAATTACTTGTATTTTTAAAAATAAAAATATATTAATGAAACATTTTGACATTATTGCAGAAATTCATCGCCCCTCGCCACAAGTTCAGCCTTGCGAGTAGTCTAGTAGGGAGATCGAGGATCAAATTTTGGAAGATGTGCTTTTGACTAACTATTTAAAGAGAATAAAAGTAAAAAGGAAGTGACTAAAGAAATTTTGAGTAATTCTTATTTATAATAAAAAAATTACATGGTTTTTCCTTTGTTTCATGAATGAATGGTTTACTGATGTTTTTTATCTGCTATTGACGAAATGAATGGTTTAATGAATGTGTTTTTTAGCTATTGAATGACTGAATGGTTTAATGAATGATTTAAAGAATGATTTAATGAAATCTTCTTTCATCTATTAAGTGAAATCATTTGCAGTAAATTGTTATTTGCAAGTAGATACTAGATGCATTGGGTTTGGGTAATTGAGAGTGATGTGGTGGGGGGGGGAGGGGCCATAAGATCTTCCACCTTCACATGGTTGGTCTTGTTTAGTAGAGAATATTAAATTATTCTTGAAACAGAGAGGAGCTCAATGAATGGTAAGGAAGAAAACATTAAAAATAACTATTTCTATAATTTTAGTGTTTAATTTTTACTATTGCTATTTGACTCCTCCATTGGAACTTGTTAAAGATAGCTTTGAGAAACATTTTCAAAGTTTAGAGGAAAGAAATGGCATTTTTATGTGATCGATGGCCGTATATACATAGTGTTTTTGGTTCTCCATGTTTTATCAGGTGATCTATTATTAACAATTAATTTACTTGAATAGTTGAATAGTATTGTAATTTACATTGTAATAGTATTGTATTTATTTAGATTGGTTTTGTTATTTTCATAAACAATTTTTTTTTATTTGATGGGTCCTAACATGAAACTATTGCAATAGGACAAAATTTGAAGTATGTTGAATGATGTTTTGAAAGGTAAAGTAGAAGAAGACAATGCGAAGCTCCACAAATCAAGGTATAATTATGTTTTCTTTTGTTTGATTGAACTTTGTATTGGGTATTTATGCATGTGTACATGCACACATTTAGTTGATGATGGTGATTACCATACATTCAGGCGAACTATGTTCTATTTGATCTAAAAACTTACCTTACATAGTTTGATTTATCAAGTTGTTTCTATGATTGAATAACTTGGAAAATAAACTTACGATCTTTATGACTGGGTAAGTTGTAGAATCCAGTCTTTTCACAAATATTTTTAAAAATATTCCCAATTCTGAGCACCCATGCAGTAGTGTGTGAAATTTATGGGCACATTGGGAGCATTTCTAAGCAGCAAAAAATAGTAAAACACCTTGCGAAAGCTAAATATGACATAATCCATTGATTTATTTGATGTCTTATTATATACCCAGATACACCATTATCATAATCAAAAGAGACATAGAGAGTTCTTAGAAAAAAATGTGTTTAAATAACCCATAAAATTTATGTACAGGATTTCATATTTGTATAAGGACATGATCGCACAAGCTTACTAAGCTGGAAGTAGTTTAGTTTTGTAAATAGAACACTATTGGTTTTAAAAAAATGCATACATTTGGGACACTAGCATTTTATATGCAATACTAGGGAATTTGTTTCCCATCACCTAGAATTTGTCCAAGTTCAATAGTTAGGCTTGTTTCATGTTATTTTAAGGTCAACGCACGTGTTTCATGTTATTTCGTGAGTAGATGTGTATCTTCTTCAATAAGGTATTTAAATAGGACTCATTAATCTAGTATCCTATCGAGCACATTTTGTACCACTCAATGGTATCTAATTTCGAAGATAATAAAAATGTTGCATATACTCCTTTCTTTGCTCAACCAAATCACCGGTATTAGGATCCCTAATACAACATAGCTACAATTTTTTATGAAATAGTTCAACATTCTTCTCCATCGAAAGAACCCATATTAGGAGGGCCAATGGCACTTTTGGAACCATAAATGAAATCATCCTTGTGGAGATGGAATACCAAAATAAACATTTAAAAAAAAATGAGACATTGATTCATACCATTGTCTAGCCACTTTGTCTCTACAAGTAGGGAGTTTTCTTTCTGCCAAGAACTTGTGAGAACTTAGAAGTGGCCAGTAGAAACACTTCCCATTTCTTGAGAGATGGCTTATTATGCAGAAATGGGAATGGATATCAGAAATGGGATTTGGTGTGTTTTGATTTCAGGGCAGTTTTCTATAAAAAATGACCTTGTTAGATGAGGTTTTTGGTAACATAGGCGATGGTTTCTTTTTGTGACAATGCTTATTTTGGATTTTAGTTTAATGGTTTCCAAGGGGCCGTAACATTATAGGTTTTGGTGAATGAAACTTCAGTGATTAATTTTAGTTTCTTAATATAAAAGTTTCAAGTACATGCTCTTAATTGTTTGGATTCTAAGGGTGGAAATGAATCCATGTCCTTGCATAGATTTTACTAATAGAAGGAAGAAGGGAGTGTTTCATTTCAAATTTCAAAGTTGGGAGATCTGGAAGCACCCGTGTATCTGATATTGGGGCTATAGCTCTCTCAATCAATTAGCATCCTTGTTCAAAGACACATGGACCAAAAAGGGAGGGAGAACCTATGTGAATATTCATAGTTTTATACTTCCTATTATGACTCCCAAAAATATATTTATGTGCATCCATATGAATCCAAACCATTATACATAAATATGTAATGTTTCTCATGTTTATAGCAAGTAAGGGTGCATGCAACCAAACTACCTGAATTCCCACCAATGAATGTGTTTCATCTCATTTTTTTAAACATGCTTAATATGTTTGTTGATGTTACTAATGACATATTGGTATGGTTTCCTGTAGATCCACCTGTTGCTGATAGTTGTGGTTGATAACGTAACCAAACTGCCACAATTTCCAAGGGATGTCTTACATATCTCTTTTTTATCATTCAAAATTCCCAGTCTGTTTGTTGATGTTATAGGTCAAGGTAGAAAGAAAATAGGAAAATCAGTACTTGAGTTGATAAATAGAGTGAGTGTGGTCGAAAAGGAAACTAGGGAAATACTTGTTTTACACACCAGGTACATATTAGTATGGTGGTAACATGACAAAAACCAGATTTGTTGTTGTCATTGCTACAATAACTAGTCTCAATTCCAAAAGTTAATTGTTTTGATTGTTGTATAGAATATTACTATATGACTCCCAGAATTGCTGCTCATATATTTTTTTGTCTTGCTTGAAGGTCGTAATGCCTCCTAGAATTTCCCATTGGTGACTATATCTTAGTTTCATCACCTTCACTACTCAAAAGTAACCCTAATGCATTCAGATTTGCAAGCTAGATGATGTTAACATAAAAAATACGTCCTAATGTGTTGATCAGACCTGTTGACTACCCAGAAATGTGAGTTAACCCTACTTACCACATTTTGACACACATGCCAAAAAGTGGGTAACAAGAAATATAAAGGAAATGTTTTTTATTGGATGTATAGTAAATTATAGTTTACTGGATGTGAATCCTTTTACAGTTGATCTTCCTTTAGAGACTTCCTAGATTTTTGTTTTATGGTGGTTTTAGGGTCATGTATGCCCAAAATTTCCCCTTAGGATTTTGCGCATAGATCTATCCTCAAATTTAATCCAAATTTCCTTTTTAGGTCTAGTTACACTTTGTTCTACAATGAAAAGTGCCTGGAATCAATAAGATTGGTGTTAATCAACTTCTATTTACCATATTTTACCCATGTACTTGCACAGTATGGTAAATTCACCACTTCCAATTTCTAAAGTCATGCCCACATTTACTTGATTTAATGGCCATATATGAATATGAAGATGTTAGTATTGTTGATCCATAAAATTCCCTTACTTCCGGATTCCATCAACCACACTGAATAACCCTATTGATACATGTGGCATTACCCTACCTGTTTGAATTATGTAAATATGGAAGATTTAAAACAATGCCTTCAAACAGTGACTAGAACATCACGATAGAAAAGATACCCAAAAATAACAATGTTGCAAGGGTTATATCATTTTCGATGGGAAGAAACTTTCCATGGGAAAGGGAAATATCAAACTTAGCATATTGTCACATTAGGACTGTACCATGCAACATTTGTAGGTCACCCCTCTAAAGATTGTGGTCAAAATCACACATGGAAACCCATACAAAATAGGGGGTTAAAAAACCTATGTTAGTGTGTCCCTCTTTGTTGGGTGTAAAGAATTGCTGCATTTTTTCTACTCTTTATACATTCATTCATATGAGGTATACTTCATTTGGAAGCTAGTTTGGTATTTTTTATCCTCAGAGAAATTAGTATTGTTAATATGCACCCCATGCCACCAATGGAGGATGGCTAGTGTTAAGCATTCCTTTTGGTACGATGACAAAACTGTTTTGAAATCAAGAGGATAACCATAGTATGTATTTTGTGTGATCTATTTTTTATGTATTACCTTTATTTTATGCCACTTTTTTTGGATTTCATCTTGTATATAAAGTGTGTTCTCCCTTTTTCATTGGAAGGAATACTTGAATTTTTTAATTCTAAATTTATATACTCCATATTTTATTTGGGAGTTAGATTGGTGGCATCCATCAAGCTCCTCAAAGAAGGATCTTGAAAATCAGTGTATATCAGTCTTGGAGATTATGAATATTATTAACATATTGCTTCTCTAAGAGGAGGAGAGTTAGCATTGGTTGTGGATTTTACAATGATAACTTATTTACTTTATCATTTATGTTCAAAGTATGCTTGTAGTTGAATTATTAATAGTAAATATAGGGCATGCTTCCTGACCTACAACTAATAAAGGTATCAGTTGTGTCCAACTACGATCTTCTTAATATTAAGGGATGTCTACCTAGGTTTTATTTTGGTCGCAAGGAAAATAAGTTTTTGGGATACTCTCATGAATCAAGTGAGACAGTTATATCTTCCAATACTCTCTTATGTTTGATTTTGGATCTATCAACTAGTTCAAGTACTATGGGGGTAGGAGAAATATTGTAGTGTCCTAATCAAGAAAGAGTTTCTATAGCCAGTATATTTATTGTTTCTCCCAAGTCAATTTGAATGTTATTGTTAAAAATGGTGACCAAAGGATTTCATGGGCCCACATACTTTTTAGTAGTGACATGAGCACACATAAAGCTATCTAAGTTTCCTATATCTTGTATGGTTGGTGGTTCCATGTTTTGGAAATTTTTTTTTTCTGATGCATAAATCCCCCACTATTTTAGCATAGATGGGTATATCTTTTAGGGCATTCAGTAAGGGGAATTTGACACATATTTTTTGAGTTCTACTACAAAAAATAATTTGATGGGAGTGATTGTCTTTTGCACATGTATCCTTTCTAGAAATGGATGTTGATTATATTGTGGTGTTTGTAGCTCTTGAGTGTTTACTTGTAAGGCTAATGACTGATTTTGAATTTTCTGATTTTGGACATGAATTTGTGACTGTTTATTGGTGTTTGAGTCAAATGGAGTGGGAATTTCCTCCTCATCATTCTCATGAATGACTACTAAAGGATTCTAGTTTAAAGTGTCCCTAATATTAGATGGATTTAGTGTAGTGACAAATGAATGATAGTGTATGTAGGGAAGGTTTGGATTTCATTATTATAGGTAGGTTGGATTGTTTTATTATTATTTGGATTGGAGATGGGTTGGTTAGAGAATTTTGTTGGTCTTGGAGGATTTTGGGGGGAAATAAATTGTAATTGCACTGACTTACTGATTTGTGGTTGAGGGATTTGTGGGGGATATGTAGAATACGATGGTGTTGTAGGAAGAGTGGGTGTTGCAAGATATGTGTGTGCTACAAGAAACATTGAAAGAAATGGATGCGTTTCATGATGACAAGAATTTAACATGGCATCGTATGATCTCCCATGATAATCATATTTCCAAGGCTATTGTGGAGCATTTTGAGGCATCCAATATGCCATGGTGTTGGGTCATTCCATGCCCGATTATATGAATGAAAAACTTGTGAAGCATAATTTTTCATCATACTTAAAGATTGATATTGTCATGGGGATTGTGGATCCATTGCATACAATGATCTTGTGGTATCTTGCTCTCCCTAGTATACTTCTTTCAAACATGGTATGGTACACAGATAAAATCCTTAAAGTGGTTCAAAACCTTTAGATTAACTCACCAATCCACACATAAATGAAATCGATTTCAAACACCACCTACTAGAAACTAAGGTGAAATTCAAGATTTAAAAGGACCCATTGTGAACTCCTAAGGTAGAACCATAAGGAAATCATATGTAATATCTTTGGCATGAAGATACAAATTCACACAATAACACCACAATGTAAAATAAATAAATAAATCAGGTTATTGTTCAAAAGATGAGATGTGGCGTTGTTAGATTACTCAATGTCGGTTTCATCTAAAACTTGGTTACTTTTTTTATTAATAGACAAAATATTGTTGGTTTTTTGACAACAACTGAGATGTAGCTTTGTCGTATTTCCTACACCTTGGTGCTAAAATCCAATGATGTAGCTTTGGCTCCGATGAGCTCGTTCCATCAATTATCCGATGAGCTATGGCCCTAGTCTGACGAGGTTTCCATGAGTCCAACAAGAGCAATCCGTTGGACGCCGTCGGAGAACTGACTAGATCCTGTCGAAAATTCAACGACTTAAGCGTTGCACAAATGACAAGGTGAGATTGGGAAATCTAGAATTCGTCATCAGATCAATGACTAAAGAGTCATTGGACATTCGACATGTCTCTGTCGAAAATCCGACAAAGCATTCCTTATGTCATCAGGAAAGAGAAGTCAGATTTTTGACTATATGGGAGTTGAATATTCGACGGGGTTTGGCATGTCATCGAAGATTCGGCGATATTCCACCGACGACAAAAAAAATTGTTGTTGTCGACTTACCGACAGGATTCTATAGAATTTTAGACATGAAAGTCGTCAGATTATGGGCTCAAATTCTGTTGTGGATAGGTTTGGATTGAAGACCATGGGATTTTAGTAGCATTTCTATTTTTGTTTCTACCCAAGTTACACAAGCATTACCACATCCCTACATGACACCAATACTTTATTGAAGGATAAACTTTTGAATAAATTCATTATTATACATTATCCTAGTGTATACTAAGACATATATCCACTTTGTGTATGTTTATGGCTATGATCGATATTTGACTTGGATCCATTGTGTATATTTTTTTGGCCATGATGTTGGATTTTACATGGATCCATAGTATAATTGACTTGGTACCCATGCTTGTTTTTCCACTCTAGCATGGATATGCCCACCTCGGGGAAGACCGTAGTCTGATATTTTGGTTTTGTTTGCAAGTACCTTTCTGATCTAATTATTCGGTGCACTCCACTTAGGTACACTCATCATACTCCTACAGATTTGTACAATGTATTTCATATATCCAAATCCCCCATGACCTCATACATTAGGGGGCATATTTTATTAAATTATCAGGTCATCCTTTACATGTAATGCTTATTTATCTTGGTTGAATCGTTAAGTAATCCTCTTAAAAACCAATTTGTGCTTGGTTTCTATGGCTTTCCTTTAGGAAACACATGGGGCCATGCAAATTTCCTTAAAGCAAGGCCCAAGAGTGTTCCAAAAAGTAAAAAAAAATGTAAATGTGCATTTTTTGTAATTAAGTACCCAAGGGGAATTTGAACTCATGGCCTTCCATTTACAACTTCTCATCTCAATTCCTTATTAAGAAATTCTATAACCCCGTGAGCATAAATGTGTATTAAATGCACACTCCTTAGTAGGATTTTTTAGTTTTGTACACATGTATATTGTTAGAAACCCATATTAATTGCCTAAACCAAATCTAAAGAGTATTTAAAGAATGTCATTTGTTAGAGAAGGGCCACCACATCCATCAAGAACCCTTATGTTGGAATATTGAGTAGAATTTGTCTAAATTTTTTATGGTCTTATTCCCACATAAAAAACACTAGTTCTTTTAATTTTTTATTCCTTTGTTCTTTTAATTTCCTTGGATTATCCCACTCCTTTATGATAAAAAATCCATAACATAGTATTTTTCTATGAATGGTCCAGGTCAAAGAAATTTAGAATATAGTGAAGAAGGTTCTTGTAGTGAAGTTCGTGTATAATACTAAGTTGTCATTCATATTGTGATTATTATTAACATGGATATCTCATTTCCATCCCCCCCCCCCCCCCTATTTTATTTTATTTATGTTTTCATGAATTATTTGATTTGAGGTGGAACTATTTGCTCCAAGGTAGTTATTTTTGGTTAGTTAATATTCCATATTGCATTAATTGTTTTTATTGTTGTTTGGAAATGTTTGAGGAAGGTTCCTTGGTTAATTGTGTGTAAGTTTATAGTGGATTAAACATTTCAAAGACATCACTTATTCATATCACAAGTTGAAACAAGGATGCCATCCAACTGGCCTAAGGTATTCCTCATTTCTTCTTCTTGGTTATCTTCAAATAATTAATTGAAATTTGGATTTAGACTAGATATTCTCTTACCTTCCTCTATCAATAACTTGGCCTTAGTTATTGGGAAGTATCTTCATAAACACCATGATCCGTGGGTGGTAAATGTTTTTCCCTAATTATGGATCCTAATCTTAAGGGGATTCAGAGAACCAGCCCCATGACCAACCCAAATTTGGGGGAGAGACATTACATATGGTTCGTGAATACTTGAGCTGATCCTTAAGAATAATGGTCGTCAATTTAATAAATACATTAGTAAAATTATCATAAAATATAAATAGCCAATTAATGTAGTTAAATGGTTAAGCCAAAGTGAAAATTTGAATGCAACTGCTATAGTAATAGAATGGGTAAGCAAGGAACGTTAGAGGAAGAATACCATTTGATATATGTTGTTAATCTTAATCAGAATAGCTTATCTTACAAATATTACAATTATTTATTAAATGGAAATGGAGTCTATTGATTCAATACAATGTGGCTATGGAACTAGAATTTAACTAGGATAAAATCTTACTATTAATATGCCACCTTGTCAGTTGAGGAGAACAATTCGGGTGTTATTCAACTCACGATTATGAAAAATGGAAATGAAATTAATTTCAGATATGAATAGTAAAGGATGTGCCATTAACTAAGTTAAGTGATAAGTAAGGAAACCTCTATTTGTTAAGAATAACAAGGTGAATGTTATCAAGATTGAACTTGAGTGAATGAAGTTGATAATTTCCATTCTTCCAAACTTCATCACATATTGATAAAATCAAAGTGTTTATTGTATTCCATTATGGGGTTCCTTTTATGTTATTAAAAAAAAAATTCATTCGTTAGGTTGTTTTGTTGTTTGGATAGCAAGGGCGCTACAAAACAAAAGCTTGAAGCCATTGTTCTCCTCATAGCACAACAACCTAAATAAGTCAATATTATAGTGGAAAATATAATCGCACGAAATCTGAAACTTATCCTAATGACTAATTCCTGTTATGAAACCAATATGAAGGATGCACTCTTTACACAAATTTTTTGAGGTAAAATATCACTTGGTCCCTTTTGTCATTGATAATGTGATAATGTAGTAAAAAATACCTAGTATCTCATAATCTAGTTTGAGGTCTACAATTTCCGACTATATCCCCTCATACTCGTTATCACTTGGGTTGGTTCAAATGTGATTTCCATTTGATACTAGTAATAAGGAAATGTGCAATCACTTTTACATTTAGCCCTTTATGGATACAATTTATTGTGTTGTCATCCACTTGATTATTTTGCATTAGTTCTTGAGTTTTCTTACCAGTATAATATTGATATTCCATTCATGATGGGAAATAAAAACACTTATATACTTTAGAAAGATGGAAAAACATACAAACTTGTATCTTCTTCTTTTTCCCCTAACTCTCCTTCATGAAATCAAGAACCAAAATAGATTAATATTCATAGGCGCTTTGTAGTGTGGTAGGCCAATCTAAAATATTGAAATCGAGAAGCTGGTTCCAAGCTATTACTAATGGATGTTCCAAAAATTGAAGAACCTTGAGATTACCTATTCCTAGAGCCATCCAACATAGCCCTAATTTTGTTCTAATTATTCATAGAGCACGAAGCAGTTGTTAAAAACTTATTGCATGGACTCATGAGATAGATTGACCCCCACCATATTTTTTTCTTGCATCTATTAATTTTTTGGAACAATCTTCTCAGTTAGTTCTTCTAGTTTCTCAACCCATTGAGATGTCACATACTAATCCAAATCCACTACACGAAAAAGAAAATGGTTTGTAGAATATTCAATTATTCATACTCACATCATGGTATCAACTATCATGGGAACTTAAAACTTAAGAAAAGAGGACTTATTGTGCCTCTTGGTTCTCCATTTATTCATCCTACTCTAGACAAGGATATTTTGGACTCTTTTCTCCCATCAATTCTAATGAAGATTTCTCTCAACCATTTTGAGCTTCAACATAGTTCTACCAATTTTGTTTTTCAACTTGGGAGGACATTTAGAGACCATTGCATAGATAACACCAATCCGTAGAGGTTTTAGTGTTACAATAATGGGAAATATGGACCAAAAAGAACCTCTGTGAAAACATATGCTAAAGAAAGTGGAGGTTTATTATAACAAAAACATATAGGAAACCAAAAAATTTAATGAAGGTTTTTTTACAATATAACACATCAGTGTGCCATTATTTAAGACACACCAATTCATATGATATAATATAAAGCACTACTTCTCTATATATTGTTAATCATTGTGGCAATATATCCCATTTTGCTTCATCAATTCTCAATGACAATAACACTAATGAAAACATGAATGGTATCCTTGAAAGTAATAGTTTTAATGGTATAACAATGAGCGATGGTGCACTTATTAGAGTTATGATGATCAATCCTTCACCAACTAACAATTGGTTATTCACCAATTAAAACATAATGGTAAACACTCATTGCATTTGTTCTTTTATTTTATAAATATAATTGGTGTTCTAAGACATACAAAAGGAATCAGTGCATAGATACATATAAGGAACACCAGATTGTACTATAATCTCAAGCATATTCGTGCTTATACATTGAACATGCACTAGTGTGTACACATGTTATAAATGAACAAATGCATATAAATTATTTAAATGCATCAATGCATATAAATTATTAAACGGTAATAATATTAGAGCCACATTTTCCCATGTTTTATGTAATATTTTTGTGGTATACAAATGCAACTTTTTATTTTAATTTTTCTAATTTCAACTATTAATAAAAAATCAATTATCTTTATAATTACGTGGATATTATTTTTTAATTAATGCAATTGTATTTAATAAATGTATTAATGTATTATATCATTTAAAAAAAATCAATTGAATATTCATATATTTATTATAGTAATGTAAACCATCTATATATTTAATTGATAACGTAACATTTTATAACAAAAAATATTGCAATAAAATAAGAAACCAATTTTATTATAAGAATAAGGAACCCTTTGTTGTACAAAATGGGACAACTTAAAATCCCACTATTAAAAAATGCCAAATGTAATCATTGTATCATGTCATCATATGAAATGGAACAATATAAAGGTCCATGCTAAAAAACCTGTCTAATTTTTAGAGACAAATAATCCAAAATATAGTACTTGTAACGCCCAATTATATTAGTTTCTATTCATCACTAGAGGTACTTCTATTCCCCATTTCTTCATAAATTGCAGTGGATGTTTTACCTGGATTATTTGCAATGTTTTGTTGATTAGCTTAATTGTTTTGGCATCTTCATCTTCCATCTAAAAACATAAAATAAGGTGTGATGTTTATATCTACTTTTAAATTATAACATAAGTGATTATAGGAATAGATAAACTTATAATAACATTGAATGATTTATTGTACCGAGAAGGCACATTTCTACAGCCCTGGTGGAAGGGAATTTTTTGTCTATCCTTAAAAATATAAATAAAAAACTTAAAATTTAAAAATAAAAATAAAAAATAAGAATGCATGCATCAGTGCATTGTAGGATTGTGGTGTTGAGCATCGATGGGGGGAAGTGTATGTATGTCCAATAATAATAATAATAATAATAATAATAATAATGCATCAATGTGTTGTAGCATATTGGTGAGAGGACATAGTGGAGCCTGGGTGGGGGAAAGTCTTTGTATGTCCCATAAAAATAAAAATAAAAAATAAGAATGCATGCATCAATGTGTTGTAGCATAGTGGTGAGAGGGATGTGTGTTGTAGTTTAGTGGTGAAAGGTTTGCAGATTATATTTGATCCCTCTCAGTGATTTGTAGAACCAGAGTTATATGGGTCTATACTGGTAAACAATAGAGATATGTGCAAAGCATTGTTTATTGTCATCTCACAACATATATTTTGGTTCGCTCCACTCCATACTTTACTTCCTGGGAGTTTTATTTACTATGAAAAATTTTAGACATAATTATAAGTATATTGTTATTCCAATATCCATAAATAGGGAATCATTTAAAATGACATAGATACTTATATATTGTTCAATTAGCCACTTTTTCCAACATATGTTGACAATCTACACTCAATCCAATGGAAATCAAGCGTTGGATCAAATGTTGGATCACTTTTCTTTTTACATGAGAACCATTGAGAAAACATCCTTCGACATTTGTAAATTAATTAAAATATGGAAGCACAACAAATATGAAATATTAAGGAAAAGGTAAATAATCACAAATTTGTAGTAAAACCATGTTTACTTTGTTGTTCCATCCTATATGATGATTGTGTTACATTTTATTTTATCTTATTCAAAAATAAAACATTTGAAAATGAGTATTTCATGTGATAAACTCATTGATTACACATATTAAAAAAACCAGTGATTGCATACATTTATGCGTGTTATTATTGGGACAGCCCCTCTCATGATTCAATTGTTCTTAACTTTTTCACCACTTTATTGTACACCTTTATGAACATCCCTACTGGCATGTTTAAAATATCATCTTGTTCGGTGCCTTTAATTTTCTTAATCTTCCTGAAAACTAAAAGGACCAATAAAAATCAATTAATATTTATATGATGTAAATATAGCAAAAATATTAATTTAGTAATTTTTTAGACTAGACTTATAAACATAATATAGAAAAACATGTTTCACAATGATACTCGCTAAATTATTATTTTTGTTATTGTATGATTTTTCTATTGCAAGTCTCACAAGTCTCATTTCCCATTGCTCCAGAAAGGATTGTTGTAGTTTAAACATAACCTAGTTCTTGGATTCATTAGATTGTTTATTCTATCATAAGTTAAAATAACATGTATATGTTATTTTCACTATGTATCTAATAGTCTAATGAAATATTTTCCCCATTTCCTTGGATTCCATCACACACTCTAAATGAACTAAGGCCCAATTCATCATCATTTACATCCTTTGTATAAAATAAATATATTCCCTTAATGGGGTTTCATGCACAATATTCAACACATTCATAATCAAAGGTTTGAATCCTATCAACTATCAAATATCCATTAACTAAGACATCAAACCATATTCTTGGAGAGGTCCCCTAGGCTGGTTCGTTCGGTACTAGTTTGCTTTGTCCTTTTAGCAAGCTTCATCCCCTATGGAACCTGCAGGGCTTTGTCCCTCACCTGCGCAACTCCTTTATGGTACACCTTCCTGCTTGAAACCCTGACCTCCGCTTGTTGCATACCTGAATTGTAGAATTGGATCCCCATACAAGAATCCATTAAGTCAAGCTTTTGGTGCATTAGCGTAAAATCACATTGTGTTGTTTCCATGCTCTTTTGGGCTCCTCATCACCTTCTTTATTGGATGCACTACTGGTAAATTCATCCACAATTAAATTCTTCATGACCTAATAAAGCATAATCATCCTATCTAATCTGGCCGCTCTGACAGTCGTGGTTCTGGGGTCTACAACCCACTCATCTACCTCCCTTCAAATATCTTCTATTGGCATTGTCTACACTTCCTCCCACGATCACTTTCACACAGTATTAATATCGATGCAAGTCTCCAGTGGAAGGCAGTATTTCAAGAAAAATGCCACTTCCTAGGCATGGGTCTGAGCCTGTGTAGCATGGCTCCTGCAGCCCCTTCGCTCGCCAACCCATTTTCCTTTCCCCTGACAATCAAATATTGCTGCACCCATTCCCAAGTCCACACTCTTGGACCACTAGAGGGCCATACTAGGTAATCGCCTAGGACTCCACTCACAGATATGATGAAATCCAAGAACAGAGTCATCGTCTCACACCTTTCCACTCAAAATTCCCTCTATAGGATAAGAAATGGCGAAATTTCCACACAGAGAATAGATGAAGGGAGAAAGAGTCTCCCTCGGATATAAATACGGGGAGGCCATAATTACCAAAACTATTTTGTACATTCCCTCCATCTCCCAAATATTTCCTTCACCCTCTATTGTACCAGTCACGAAATTTATCATCATTCCCAAATTAATGACCAGATCGAACCACTAAAGTGAATCCAACCTTTCTCTCCTCCCATGTGTGTTTTTTTACCCCGATGTACTGAGAATGAGAATGGGGTGGTTAAGTCTCGTCGTTTTCTGCATGTTCAAGTGTAGTAGGTTTCTGAAACCGTGGGGGATCTCCGTCAGCCCCCTATCACCCTCCTGATCGATGTGATTATGACCATCCACCTGTCGACTTGCTATGTAATCAAGGGTGGAAAGTTTTTTGCAGTGGGGGGCCCATCTCTCATCCATAAATTCTTCAAACAAACCAACCCTACGGGCCCTATCCCCCTCCATGCCTACATTGGAAAGAAGGTATTCCACCTTGTTCGCATCCCTCCTGATGTGGTTGAAGGATACAACCAAGTGGGTTGAGATGAGGTCTCGCAGGGTATCTAGTCTGCTGAAGATCCTCAAGCTAGATGAGATTTTCTATCTGGATGAACCATTCTCTAGTTTCTTGGCCATTTGTATCAGAATGTTCGAGACAACTTCTATGATCATTGACAACCAACATTCCCTAACAACGAGCTTGATTCCTTGGACTAGAATTTCCAGTTCTGCTGAATTATTGGTGTCTTTACTAATATAACCAAAGTATAGTTTCAAAATTTCTCGAGCAGGGTTCCCACAAAACCCTCGATATCCAGCAACACCCATATTTCCTTTGGTCGCCCCATCAAAATTAGTTTTAAATACATGCATAGGAGGGGGAGACCAATAATTCAGACTTGAGGGTTTATATATTTTATCCTTTCGTATAAGCCCATCCAAATTGCTTCTATCCAGACCCCAATTGGCCAAAATGCAAGCTTCCTCTTCTGAGAAATACTTATCTTGCTCATTCCATTTCATACTTCTAATAGTTTTGAGGATATTCAAAGCAATTTTTCACCACACTTCCTCTTATGTATGCCTCTTGTCCTGAAATATGTGATTGTTTCTCACCTTCCAGATATTCCACATTAGCATTCCTAGAAACGATAATCATAGAGTTCTTAGAATTGGAGTTTTGAAGGATCTAAGGTCCAATAGCGTAAGGATTGTCTAGGTTGACCTTTACTTCGTTCACTTCTTCAGAATATTGAGGATCCTCTATCCCATATGGAAGCTATGTAAGGAAATATTTCCAACATGTGGCTCATACTTTCCTCATTGTTTAGCATAATACACATTGAGAAGGGCCATAGATCCCTTGTCTCCTAATATTTTCTCCTATTAGGATTCTACACCTGACAATTAGCCAACAGAAAATGGAAACCTTTGGCCACGGATTGGTTTCCCTTATCCTTTTCTAGATTCCATCCATGACCTCTCTATTGTGAGAGTGGATATCATAGGCCTCTTTGATACTAAAGGAACATTTTTTATTGTATCCACATCTTAATATATCTAGACCTTCCTGAACGTGGATGAATCTCTCTTGAAGCTCTACCTAAGGAGCAAAGATATTATTTAGATGTGAGATCATCCATCCCCACTTAGTTCAGCCATCGCCTTTGATCATATAAAGCAGGATTCTCCCAGTAGTGGAACACTTTAACTCTTCCCTCTTCCCTCCCTCTAGCCCTGATAGTCTACCATCTGGGGTCCTCTACCAATTTAGGGAGCTGGTTCCAAGAATCATCCCAGAAATTGGCATTCTCCCATCCCTGATTTCCCAAAAACTATGCTCCTACACAAGCTTTCTCCTTGCTAGGGCTTTCATTCATATGTGAGATCCCTGTTGCTCCTCATTATATATGATCAATTGATCCTTTGGTCTGTCCCTAGTATAATTGACGTGCCATAATCTGGCCCATGGTTCGAGTGTATGATTACACCATCACCACCATATTTTAGCAACTTGGATTTCGCTCATGACTTCAGGATCCCTAAGCCCCAGGCCCCCTCTTTCCCTGTGGCAGAAAATTTTCTCCCACCCTACCAAGGAAAATTTAGGCTTTACTTCCCTTCCCCCTCACAGGAATTTTTGCTGAATACTTCTGATATCCTTTATGATAGACTTTGGAGCAGACAACACAAAAAAGAGGTAAACTAGCATGGCTTGAAGCATAAATTTAACCAAGACCAACCTATTGGGAATATTTAGAGGGAGAAGGATCCAACTTGATAACCTACTTTTAAATCTATCCAATAGGTCCTGCAAGGAAACATTCTTTATGGTACCAACCCCCAGGGTAACCCCTAGATACTTGGAAGAGAAGGTCCCTTTAGTAAATCCCAGAGTCCTAATAATGTTCCTCTATACTATAGGAGTTGTATTAAGGAAGAAGACCTATGATTTATCTGTGTTGACTGCGAGCCCTAAATATTTTGTAAAAATTTTAAGACTCCTTTTAAATGCTTGGGCCTCTTGGACTGAAGGGTGCCCCATAAGCATCGTGTCATCCACAAATTGTTGGTGTGTTTGTTTATCCATTCCCTCATGGAGATTAAGCCCAAATATTTCTTTGCTCACAGCTTGGGATTGGACAATCTTGCTCATCCTTTTCCACCATTAAAATGAAGAGGAAAGGAGAGAGGGGATCCATTTGTTTGATTCCTCGAGAAGGATGGAAGAGTCTAGTCGGGGAGCCATTTTGCAGAATAAAAAAAATGGGTAGTCACCAGAATCATGACCCACTCCACCCATTCTATTCCAAATCCAAAGGCTTCCAACATATTTTCCATATACTACCAACTTAATTCTTCATAGGCTTTTGCAATATCCTGCTTCAACAACATACCCGGTCTCTTGGTCACCTTGAGGGAATGGATAGTTTCATGAACCGAGATAATCCCATCAAAGATTTTCCTTCCCTCCACAAAAAATGATTGTTTCGGGATAATCAAGTTGGGGAGGATGGGTTTTAGTCTATTCGCTATTACCTTTGAGATAATTTTGTAAATGACATTACATAGTGAAATAGGTCTAAGCTTACCTGGGGTATCAGCTCCTTTCCCTTTTAGAATCACGGCTAATAAAGTGGTATTAAAGGCCTTGAGAAATCCACACTTACACCTCTATTCTTCAACTATTTCCCATACCTCTTCCTTAATCAAGTCCCAAAATAATTGAAAGAAGTTGGTGGTGAAGCCATCTAGTCTTGGAGCTTTCCCCAAGGCCATCTAGTTTATCGCTTCCTCCACCTCCTGTGTGGATATTGGTTTAACCAGTATATCATTATTCTCTCTAGTAATCACCCTAGGAATAAGTCTGGTGGTCCTATCTATGTCATGTATTCTATCACCCATGTCTTCAGTCATTATATCCTCAAAATGATGGACCAATTGTTCCTCGATTTCTCCCCAGGAGTCCACCTGGTTTCCATAATATTTTTTAATCTTGTGAATTTTCGATCTGTGTCTATTATGGATGATCGAGTTATGGAAGAATTTGGTATTCTTCTCTCCCTCCTACAACCATTGATTCCTGTATTTCCTCTATCTTTTCCCTGGATTCCAGCTGGTTTATCAGATCCTTTTCCTTCTGTTTCATTCCCTCGCCCCACCTGTCTTGCATACCTTTCTAGAAGGGAAAACAAATAGATCCATATTGTATCCATTTTCATATCCTTTGTTTCCAGGTTGAATCTTTCTTTCCAAGGTCTTAGATACAACATTGCCGAGAAGAAAAAATAAGGTCCCCCCTCAAGAACCCTGTCCCGATCTTCCTAGTTAAAGAAGATGATATTAAAGAAACCCTTAGACCCTAAATGAAGATCATAATGGCCTTTAGGGTCGCATGTGCTCTTGATCCAGCGGAATATATCTCTCTCTCGAGGCAAAACCCCCACAAATTTTCCAATGAGGTCCTTCATCCTCCATAGTTCAACCTTTCCCCTAATCTTGTCATATCTAACATGAATGGCCGAGATGGATTGGGATTTCAGGAGGAAACCTCTGGGCCTTGATCTCCTACCCTTTCCTTCCCCATCCCTATTGACTTTTTTGATCCTGTTTCCACTGTCCTTCTCCATGGGAAATTGGCTCTGAAGAGCCTTCATCACCATATTCAGGAAGGGGGGTATTGTAGCCCCCGCCCCGTGATCTGTCTCCACTTGAATCTGCACTGCCTTGTCCCTCCTCTTTCCAATAATTATAAGCTCCTCAAGACACAAATATAGAATTTCATGTTAAAACTAAAACAAGTTTCTAAAAAATTTCAGGTTTACTAGTGCCTTTTTCTACAGTAATACACATCAATGTGTGTGATACAATAATATGCACTAGTGTGTTTATGTCTACATGATGCATCATTATGACTTATGAAAAACTATACAAAAGCCTCAATTTTATATTCTTGTTTTTTTTGTTCAAAGAAATGTGATTTACCATAATAAGCAAATCAATACATCTATAATGTATAATGTGTACCATGAAACCAAAAAACTTTTTTTTAATGAAAAGGATAAGGTTCGCAATCCAAGGAAATGAGGTGCTTCAATCCATTAAGATATTATTTTCATCAAAAAAACTATTGAATCACACAAACACCCTAATAAATAAATACCGCAATACCTAAGAAAAAAATTTTAGAAAAAATTAAACACCTACTATTATTGTTTGCAGCAACAAAAATTAGAGGGAAGCAACAACAAAGATCGAGTTTGCAACAACAAAAAACTAGAGGGAAGTAACCAAAAAAACTAGGGTTTGTAGCATTAAAGATAAGTCTCAAACCCTTCCATTTTATGAAATTAATTGTAAATATGAATAGGTATAAATAATGTTTTCAAGGAAATTGTGAATCTACAGAGGGAAAATTTGTTGAGATGAAGAGAATGAAGTTACACACTTAAAATTTTCCATTTGCATATTTCTATGCAACCCATGGTGATTCCCCACGAATTATAATCTTGGAAAGATATGGCCATTCCAAAATCTTTCTTGCTAAATTTCTCTTGAAAATATCTCCCCTCTAATTTTTGCATAGTATTGGAGTAGGGTTTTATTTAACTCTCTTTTACAAAATGGAATTCCCACTCTTTTTTTGGTTTCCAATTTCAACACATGACCGAAAAATGCATTATCTTTTACTTCTAAATGTTTTTTCTACATGGTGCATTCTTCAGTATTTTTATTTAACAAAAATAGACACTGAATATATTTATAAAAGAGAGAGAGAGTGGTGTAGCCTTATTATACAACTTGTAAGTACAAACAAAACAGAAAAAAAAAGTTCCAAAATGGCCATATAAGAGGTCCAAGTCCAAAATGTTTTTTTCCAAGTTACCAACTCTAGATAATGTATTTATAAAAAATATCCTATGATTAGAATACTGGTGAATAAGCCACCCTAATAGTATTATTTGTTTATTTTATATTTTTAACATTAAACTAGCATTATATTAGGATCTTTAATTGAGTGAATAACAAGCACATCAATCAAACACAAGAGACAATGAACACAGTTTTTTTTCCTTGGGGAAACCATAAATGAGAAAACCCTACAACTTCATCAGAGATAGAATCAGCACCAAAAGTAAAACTCCAAAACAGTAAGATGATCTCCTGACAGCAGTAGCCTCTTTATTCCTAGCCCCAGTAACTTCTTCTTCCTTAGCTATGCGCTACAACTGAGTGTGAGTGAGTGTGTGATAAATAGAGAGACTCACTCTCTATTTATACTAATTCCTGGCTTGACAATAACCTACTAGGGCTGAATATTATAGGAGAGTCTAATAACCCTAGTGCCCCGAAACTAAGGGGACTTTAACCCTTGATCAATAGGAGGGTTACCCACCATGACTTGACATGACTTGTTTACATTATAGAACCTCCTGATAGGAACATCGGGGCATGACATGACTCAAGTACATTACAGACACATCCTGGAATAAACATTGGGGTACAATACATAATATATACAGATGAATACATTCCGAAGTTACAAATACATTAACACTCCCTCTTAACTAGGAAGGTATTCTCTCAACACAATTGATCAACATAATTCTTCTTCTCTGTATCATATAGATCATCATCAAGTCCTTGTCATCTTCAAGTCATCTTCATCTTCAGGTCATCTTCATCTTCAAGTTATCTTCATCTTCAAGTCATCTTCATCTTCGGATCTGGATCATCATTGGATATGGATCATCACTCGATCTGGATCATCGCTGAAACATCACCACTAGATCTAGATCATCACTCGATTTGGATCATCACTAGAACATCATCACTGGATCTGGATCATCACTGCTATATCATCATCACGGGTGCTATCTCATGATTCTTATCGTCATAGGAAGTTCTACAGAGCTAGCCCTTTTTCATGTTGGTTGTAGGCCTAGCCTCCATGTATGTCTTCTTTAGCGCTTATATCTGACACTAAGTCAAAATGGCCTGCCCAACACTTACATCTGACCATGAGAGGAACACATCCAACACCATGTCAAAAAGGCATGCCCATCACTCACATCTGACCATGCGGGAACACATCCCATAACCCTGTCAGAAAGGCTCTGCACTTACCTCTGACCATGGGGGGAACACATCTCGCAACCATGTCAGAAGGGCTTTGCACTTACATATGACCATGGGGGGAACACATCCCGCAACCATGTCAAAAGGGCTCTGCACTTACATCTGACCCTAGGGGGAACAAATACTGCAACCATGTTAGAAGGGCTCTGCACCTACATTCGACCATGGGGGGAACACATCCCGCAACCATGTCAGAAGGGCTCTGCACTTACATCTGACCATGGGGGGAACACATCCAAGAACCATGTCAGAAGGGCTCTGCACTTACATCTAACCATGGGGGGAACACATCCCACAACCATGTCGGAAGGGCTCTGCACTTACATCTGACCATGGGGGGAACACATCCCACAAACATGTTAGAAGGGCTCTCAACCCCAAGTTGAAGATTCCTGCTAACTGACCGGGTGCCTCCATTATCCCAAATAATGGCATTCAACACTTATATCTGATCATGTGGGAACCAATCCTACAGTCACATTATAATGGCTCAGCACTCACATCTATCATGGAAGGAACCAATCCTCTCACCATGACAGAATGGCTCAGCCCGTACATCTGACCATGGAAGGAACCAATCCTCTCACCATGTTAGAATGGCTCATAGACTCATCACTTACCCTTGGAAGGAACCTTGATCTGGAGAACACCAAGCTTCTCCCTGAAGTACTCAAACTTCACTATGGCTAATGGCTTCATCAACACATCAACTATATTTTCATCCATTGCAACATACTGGAGCTTCACTGCTCCTCTCTGTACCATATCGTTGATATAGTGATACTTGGTCTCGATATGCTTTTACTTGTCATGGAACAACGGGTTCTCTAAAAACTTCACACAACTATGGTTGTCACAATATATACAAGTAGCATCTAACTAGAGATCAAATAAATCAGACAGTAGCTTCCTTAGCCATATTGCCTCACAACTAGTTGAACAGGCTGCAACATACTCTACTTCAGCTATACTCAGTGCCACACAGGATTTCTTCCTGCTAAACCAAGAGATCACACCTGATCCCATACTGAAGCAACACCCTGAAGTGCTCTTCCTATTGATGGCACTACCTACCCAATTCGAATCAACATAACCCTCCAGGTTAATCTTCTGATTCGCCTCATACTTGAGCCCATAATCAACTATACCCTTCAGGTACCTTAGAATATGCTTTGCAGCAATCAAGTGAACATGTCTCAGATCTGTCAGGAACTGGCTCAAGGTGTTCACAGCAAAGAAAATATCTGGTCTCATGTTCGTCAGGTACATCAAGGACCCAATCATCTAACAATACATCGTAGCATCAACCGTTTCTAATGAAGGATCACTCAATAACTTCAGTTTCGATGCCATAGGTGTGGTCATGGCCTTGCAGTCCATCATCCTGAATCTCTTTAGGATCTCTACTATATATTTCCCTTGTCCCATGGAAATTCCATCTGCATTCTGCCACACCTCCATGCCTACAAAATAATGCATCATACCCAAGTCCTTCATCTCGCAATTGGAAGCTAGCTTCCTCTTTGTATCAGCAATCAACCCATCCATACCTATTACAAACAGATCATCTACATACAGTAGGAGCATCACTGGGTTTCCATCTTCAACCTTGTAGTAAAGGTTGGAATTTGCTTTACTCTTGGTAAATCCCAAACTGGATAGAAAGCTGTCAATTCTATTGTACCATGTCCTGGGTGCCTATTTCAAACCGTACAGGGATTTCTTCAATCTACACACATGAGACTCCCTGTCATGTGTCTCAGAACCGAGTGGCTTCTCCACATACACTTCTTCTTCTACTACACCATTCAAGAAAGCAGTCTTGACATCCATCTGGTGTATCTTCCATTTCATCATTGCAGCTAGAGCAAGTACTCATCTGATGGAAGTGTATCTGGCTATAGGTGCAAAAGTTTCTTCATAATCTATTCTTTCTTTCTGGGAGAAGCCACGAGCCACAAATCTTGCTTTATATTTTTCTATGCTACCATCTGTAGCATGCTTGATCTTGTAGATCCATTTGGAAGTTACAACAGACTTCCCTTCTGGTCTTGGGATGACAGCCCAAACATCATTCTTCATGATCGATTAATACTCTTCTATTATAGCATCCTTCCATTCTTTCCGTTCTGCTGCTTCTTCATAATTGGAAGGTTCTTTATCGATGAAATCACATAATAAGGCTGCATAACCAGAGCAGGACCTAGTTCTCTTTCTTTCTCTGTGATTCTCTTCTGGAGCCCCACATCTTTCTGCACCTTGGATAGCTTCTCGTACCTAAGCAGGTTTCCTCTTATGAGGATTCTTCTCTTGAGGTGGATCTACAGGTTCTTGAGGTTCTTCTATTTCCTGATATTTTTCTTGATATTCTTCATTCATGGTTGTGTCATGAATTCTAGTTTCTTCTGTTTCTTAAGGTTCTTTAGCAAGTCTCTTTCTGGATTTGTTGTAAGTTGAGTCTTTGTCAAATTTTACATCCCTGCTAATATAGATATTCTTGAATCCTAGGAAGTATATTCTATAAGCCTTCGAGCTTTCAGAGTATCCCACAAATATACCCTTCTTTCTTAAAGGATCTAACTTTGTCCTCTTTTCTTTCAGAATGTGTATGTACACTAGACAACCGAATATTCTAAGATGGCTGACTTCTGGTTTCTTGCCAAAGAAGACTTATTCAGGTGTCTTGTTCTCGAGTACTCTGTGTGGAGTATGGTTTTGTACATACACCGTTGTTCTGGCAGCTTCTGCCCATAGATGCATGGGAAGATCTTGATCATGAAGCATAGCCCTTGCAGCTTCCATGATCATTTGATTCTTTCTTTCTACAACCCCATTCTGTTGTGGATTATATGGAGTAGTTAACTCTGTCTTAATCCCTGAATCTTTACATAATTCTTTTAATTCATTTGAAGTGAATTATCCACCATTATCTGATCGAAAGGTCTTGATCTTCTTCTGTGTGTGGTTCTCGATCAAGGCTTTGAATTCCTTGAACTTGTTGAATACTTCATCTTTGTTCTTCATGAAGTAAATCCATGTCTTACTAGAAAATTCATCAATAAAATAAACATAGTATACATACCCACTTAATGAACTTGATGACATTGGACCGCATACATCGAAGTGAATGATTTCCAAGATTCCTTTTGCACATCCTTTGCAAACTCCAACATGTTTTGTCTAAATTTATGGAAGACCTTCAACAAATTTGCTTGCAATTGTTAGTGCTCTATAATGCACATGTGCAAGCCTTCTATGCCAAAGCTCATTTGGCTCTACTGTGTCATGGAGCAAGGCTTGTTCTGGATGGCCCTTCAATTTGTATAGACCTCCCTCTTGTTCCCCAATCACTACTGCATCATCAAAATTCTTTCCGTTTGGCCACATGAGAACTTGGCCATATACAAATGCAACCCTCATGCCTTTTGCATATAATGCAGATATGGAGAGGAGGTTCTTCTTTAGTCCTGGTACAAAGAATACATCTTGAATCTTCATAGAATTTCCAGAGTCTAGCTTATAGGAGGATTCCCCACTACCTTTTATTTGATACTGGTAGTCATCCCCAAGTTTCACCTTGTGATGTGAGTCATGTTCAGATAGATTCACAAAGGATTCTTTGAATCCCGTCATATGTTTGGAACCACCACTATCTATAAGACAATCATTGCTTCCATGTGAGATAGTTCCTATGAGAGCAGATATCGGCACATATTCTTCATCACTAGAAGAATCATCACTTTCTTATCTGAATCTCTTTGTGGAAGGTTCATCATCCTCTGCAGCATGAGCATGATGTCTTCTCTTGTTTCTCTTCTTCTTATGGGATTTAATATTTTTTCTAGGAGAGTCTTTGGCAAAGTGTCCTCTTTCATCACATGTATAGCATCTTAATTTAGATAAATATTTTCTAGTGTTATTTCTTTGGTGGAGGTTCTTTCTTCTGGGGTGATGAGAGCTTCTTCTGCTTTTCTTGGAGTGAATTGTGAGAGCTTGATCTTCACTTCCCATCTTTTCTTCTCGAGCTACTATCTGAGCTTCTTCTTTAGATCATTCTTCCCATAGTCTGCTGAACTTGACTAACTTCTTTCTTGCATAGATTCCTTGAATAAAGGAGTCCAATGATATAGGGAGACCAGTCAAGGTGGTCATTACAATCTCTGCATTTTCCACTTATTCATCTACTTCTTCCAGTTGTTCCTTGATCTGAGAGACCCTTGTAAAGTAGGAATAGATGGTCTCTGCATTCTGGATATTTACATTATTCAGTTGGTTTCTCAGGGTCATCTTTCAGTTTATGTTCTTCCCTTCAAACAATTTGGTTAGGGAATCAAACATAGATTTAGGTGTCTTTAGGGAGGAAACCTGTGGTATGAGGTGATCCTTGATTGAATCAGCAATAATCCTCTTTTCCATAACCAACTTCTTCTTCTGTAAGGCCTTAGCCTCATCTCCCTCTGGAACTGGAACCTCCTCATTGATATAGGAGTCCAACTCATTTTCTTCTAGTACCGAGAAGATCCTATACTTCTAGGCTCAGAAGTTATCAACTCCCTCAAGATTTTCATCAAGCTTGGTATGATGAGACATCTTAACTGAGAACCTCAAATGGAAATACAAAAGATTTAGATCTTACCAGGTTAAGATGTCGAATTTGGATTTGGAGCTAAATTTTTGTAGTGCTGGTTCAGGAGTAGATTAGGGTTTGAATTTTCTGGAGTTCTGTCCAACCAAATGCTTTGATATTGATATCTTAACTTTTATTTTGAGGAGGAGATCAATCCAGGCCTGGGCTCATTGAAAAATTCCACTTCTGTGGAAAGCCCTAATTTCTGGCAGTAGTGTCGGGTTCAAAACTGAAAAAGCTCAGAATTGGATTCTACTTCGACAGAAAGATGCGCCCTAGGGAGGAGAGTGCATCGAACCTTATTTTGCTGAAAAACCATGGAGAGAGATCCACAAAGTAGGAATCCCTAGTTTCCGCAGCTACACAGTGTCTTCTTCTCAGGTTAGCTATGATACCATGTTAGATTTTTAACATTAAACTAGCATTATATTAGGATCCTTAACTGAGTGAATAACAAGCACAACAATCAAACACAAGAGACAATGAACACAGTGTTTTTTCCTCACGGAAAACATAAATGGAGAAAACCCCACAACTTCCTCAGAGATAGAATCAACACCAAAAGTAAAACCCCAAAACAGTAAGATGATCTCCCAACAGCAGTAG
Source organism: Pseudotsuga menziesii (assembly GCA_001517045.1). NCBI lineage: Eukaryota > Viridiplantae > Streptophyta > Pinopsida > Pinales > Pinaceae > Pseudotsuga > Pseudotsuga menziesii. Next base: position 855,514 of record LPNX011088845.1, read on the forward strand.
CCTCTTTCTTCCTAGCCCCACTAACTTCTTCTTCCTCAGCTATGTGCTACAACTGAGTGTGAGTGAGTGTGTGATAAATAGAGAGACTCACACTCTATTTATACTAATTCCTGACTTGACAATAACCTACTAGGGCCGAATTCTCTAGGAGAGTCTAATAACCCTAGTGCCCCGGAACTGCGGGGACTTTAACCCTTGATCAATAGGAGGGTTACCCACCATGACTTGACATGACTTGTTTACATTATAGAACCTCTCGATGGGAACATCGGGGTATGACATGACTCAAGTACATTACAGACACATCCCAGAATAAACATCAGGGTACAATACATAAGATATACGGATGAATACATTCCGAAGTTACAAATACATTAACTGTTTACAAATCAATAACTAACAAAAAATTTAGGACAAACCGTCTTGTTCACATAGCCTTTGACCCTCCATAGATGCAAGTAGGATGGATTTGCATGTCCTTTGTGCTTTCTATTATGCTCCACTATGTATTCTTGTATTTCTTCCAACTGGGGTGTGCGAATTGAATCTTTGTGTAACTCCTTGAAGCATGGCCTTTGTTCCAATTCCAAATAGTGAATTATATGCTCAAGAAATAGATTTAAGAAGATACGGAAATGTAAACCTCTACAAATTGTACTTTGTGGAGTTCTTTCTTAGTGAATATTTTAGCATATATTTTTTCATTGATGTGCAAGAAATTTAAGTGAAACTATTATAAATAGATGCATTGATTACTTAAAAATGGTATTCTAAATTCTATTTGAAGTTAAAATGTTACATGATTCCCACACTTCCTTTTAAGAATGCAAACACCTATTAAATTTAGTTTTCTCTCAAATGTAGGGGGGAGGTGTTAATATGAAATGGTTAATTGTTTGACATCCTCATTCCATATCGTCCCAAGTCTACCAATTTATCCCTTTCTCTTTGGAATAAGTCTAGATCTCATTTATATTTTGATTATTTGATTGAATATCTACTACCTTTTCATTTCAATTTGAATAACTATTCATTGATTTTTTACGATCTTGATCTAGGATGGAGTTTAAATGAACATGATGTTACACCACTCCAACCTATACAAAAACATTTCAATATCTTATTTGTATCAAGATACCATAGTGATGCAGGAGCATCCTGCTCTCCATTTCAAATTCCAAGCTCAATGTTGGACCAGGCCTAGAAAGGATCTTCAAAATATGAATTGATGGTCTTCGAACCATCACATTGTAAATAAACTATGTTTTATTTGATTCTAGATGATGGTGATTCAGTTGGGTGAGTCACTAGGTGGATGATGAATCATGTACCCAATCCCTCTATTAGAGCAGCGAGTCATAGGATAGGGTTGATAGTTATAGTTAATTTAGCATGTTGTTGAGAGTATTAAGGATCTAAACCAGAATGGTTCATGACTCCAACTATGTATATATGTAGCCTGCGAGGCATAGTAGAAAACTAGTAGAGTAGAATAGGCCCAGGAGAGAAAAGGATAGAAAGTAACCAGAACAGAGTAAATCTAGCTCAAGCAAGGCCATTTGAATATGTATAAGGTCTAAGGAGATCAGAATGCAGGTCCTAAAATAAATGTGTATGTATAGTTCAGTGTGTGAACGAAAAATCCTATTTTGGCATAATATGTGTGTGTTAATTCAATTTTGTTTGAGTCTATGAATTCGTGAATTGAATGTTTGATTAAATCTCGTGTAAATGAATGATAATCCTATGTGTGAATTCAGGATTTCTGAAAAGAGTAAAATAGAGATCGATTGATTGATTCTTTGATCAATCGAAGGAAGAATTTGATTATTAAGAATTCATGAATGGATGTTATCTCAATTTAACCCTGTTATAAGTTCAGGATCAACAGATCGATCACTGCAAGGATCGATAATAATTAAGGTTTAAGTTTGCAGGTTTAATGGTCGAGATCATATGGTGGAGATAGATATTGGGGAAGATCAATGGTCATGATTAAGTTCCACAACAAAGGGACTTAGTTCCGTAAATTAAAAGGAAACTTTGATCAATGGCCAGAAAACATTCCGCAAAATATCTAACGGTTGAGGACAGATCGCATCAGAATATGGATCGATGGTCAAAATTCACCCCGCAGTAGATCAACAGTTCAGGAAGAGGCTTGCGGGAATCCAAAAGTTGGATAACTTGAAAAGTTGACATCCTGCATCCCACATCCTGCATCCCGCAATCCGCATTATTGCGGAAAAGGAGTTGAGGAAAGGTGAAATTGTGGAGACTTAGTTTTTAATAAGTCAATCTTGCATCCCGCATCCTGCAACCTGCATGCGGAAATCCTGTTGCAGAAAAGAGCGTATGGAAAGAGTGTTGCGGAAATAGGAATTAGGGAAAGCTAAAAGGAAGTTGTCGGAACCCAAAAAAATTGAAGGATTGGGGTTGCAAAAGAAAATTTAACACAGCAAGTTAGCTGTCAGGAATGGTTTAAAGTCCCTCCATGCTCTGAAGATCATGTTTCTGATCTCAGAGGTGGAAAAACATACCTACCAAGGTGGAGGGTTGGCGTCATTTGGTATCAGAGTGGAAGAACAAGGATTTTGCGTAAGAGGTAAATAAATTCTGATTTCAATTCATTTTGAAGTTAAAGACTAACTATTGTATTGAGAGGGTTAGTCAAGTGAGAGTATTTAGAATTGATTGCAGACAGAGGATGTGTGGTTAAATTTGATGATTAGAAACAGGAGAATACATAAGAAATTCTTCCGAAGGATATGATATGATTTGATCGGTATAAGCATGGAGTTATGATGCATGGGAAGAGTATTGAGTCAAACTACTCTTGATCAATTGAAGAAAGCAAAGGTAAGGAATTTCTGCAAATTTTTATTGAATTTGAAGACTGATAGTTGTGAGGGTGTGTGTTCAGTCTTGTGCAAGGGATCATAATAGATATCGGGGAGGAGTATAGGTTTTGCAACAGGATAAATTGCAGACAGTGGCTATAATCCAGAGACAAGAAAGGAGAGTGCAGATGAAAAAGATCAATACCTTTTGAAGATAACAGTGGAGATATTTTCAGCCAACTGTACAAGTGGAAATTATAAAGGTATGGAATGATTGATGTTTGTGTTTAATTCTGGTTATATAGGAAATATTTGACTGCAGCAAAGAACAGAGAAATTATTAAGAAGAGGAAATAGGAAGTAGTGGCAGAACCTGAGAAATCCAACAAAGGTTGGACAAAAGAGGACTAGTACATGTTCTCAAAAAGAGGAGTGGACCTACAGAAGCTAAGAAGAGCATAAAAGATGTTCAAAAGGTTCTAGTGAGAGAACCAGAGATACCAAAAGAACAAGCTCAAGGAGAGATATCTTGTTGAGGTATAATAGACAAGTGTGGAGACTTGTTGAGGGAGGCTTAGGAAACAGTCCACAAGTGGACATGATGAAGTTCACAAAAGAGGAGAAGGAGACAGAAACAATGACTACTGAAGGTCATTGCAGGGGTTCAAAGAAAATCCACATCAGAAGAGAGAAGAAAAGAAGTCAAGAAGATGATAGATAATTGCTAGAGTTAGCAAAAGACATTTTTTGCTTTGAGAAGTAGATGCAAGCTGTTGAAGAAGAGAACCAGAGGTGTGGTTGGGTCATGAAAAGGGAGGTAAGATGGTATTCACTATAGGTGAAGCTACAACAAAAGATGTTTGCTGATTTGAAGAAAGAACTCAGAGAATTTGAATCTGAGATGGAGGTTTCATATTGTGAACCTGAACAGGGTCCTTTACTTGGGGAAGATGATAAAAAAGGAAAGTGGTTGTCTAAGAGTCTCATGAACACATTGAAGAGTCTAAATCAGCTACTAATAGAGTTGATAGAGGGAGAAGAAAATTCCTATGTTTTTAAATTTAATGAGTTATGTGATTTGGCAGGTAATGCATAAAATGAATCTCATGAGGATGATGAAGCATAGATCATGGAAAAATTTCTGAACACTCTAATAGGTTCAGAACCATGTGAATATGGAGATAGTGAAGACATGAAGCTGTTAGAAGAAATGTTTGAATCAAAGGGATCCTTAACTGAGTATGTATTCAAGGACAACGAGGATAAACAGTCATTTGGGACTGTCATGCAATTTAAGGAGGAGAAAGAAGTATATAAAGACATTTCTAGATGGCAAAATCAGAATTATATTCTGATGAAGGAAAAGGGGAAATAGTCACTTTGGACTGTCAGGAGGTCTGAAGAAAAAGAAGATGTGACATCAAAACATTATTTTGTTGTAACAAGAAATGAAATGATATCATGTGAAGAATATATGCATCCTATAACTAAAACTGTAATGAATGATGGTGAATGTTTGATGTTATGTTTAGGCCAACACAAAGGAAGGATGATTGGGAGAATACCAATAGGGACTTCAGAGTCTCATGTTTTTAAAACTGACTTTTGGTGTATATTTGCAGGTATTGAAGGGAATGGAGATAGACAAAGAAAGAAATATTTTGTGATAAAAGAAGACATCTTATTTCCTCAAGAAGGAAATCAATACCTAAAAGAATTTGTTGTTGTAGGGTTTTCTGATGAAGACAAAGAGGATCTTTCTAACTTCAGAAAATATGACAAAGAGTTGGAAATGTTAGAAAATTGGTTGACCTATCCAAGGATTGACAGAGAAGACTGCTTAATGCATGCAAGTGAGGAACAATTCAATGACAGTGTTGAAAGAAAAAGAATGGAAGGTCAAGACATTGCATTGTCTTGTAATGATATGATTTTTTTACTATAGTGAGGAGGAGTAGCATACCAACATAATTTTGTGGAACCTCTTGGAATACCTTCTAGTTGGGGTATGATTGTAAATGAGAAGGGAGATCCTGAAGATATGAAGATGCAGCAAGAAGTGGACAGCAACAAAGGACAAAGGAACAACAATTTCAGGAAAAGAAGATGCAAATGTACCTGACAGAGGATAGATTGGATATGGATATTGAAGAATTAAGGTTGTTGATGGTGAATATGTCTCGAATAAGACATAAGGAAAGAATGAAGATCTACATCAGTAGATAAGATAGAATGAAAGTGATAGAAGATGATTGCAGAAGCAGGGCTAGTGGAGCATTGCAACATAAAATTTGGAAACCAGGAGAACTGAAGATGACAAAGACAAACCTATGATAATAAGATGGATGATATGCTACATAATAAAGTTTGGAATCTGGGCATACTGAAGATAGAAGGTTATGACCAAGAGGTGATATTTCTTTCTTCCTCGGTATTCTAATGCAGGAGAATCTTGCTCTCCATTTCAATTTCCAAGCTCAATGTTGGATCAGGCCTAGAAAGGGTCTTCAAAATCTGAATTGATTGTATTCGAACCATGACATTGTAAATAACCTATGTTTTATTCAGATTCTAGATGATGGTGACTCAGTTGGGTGAGTCACTAGGTGGATGATGAATCATGTACCAAATCCCTCTATTAGAGCAGTGAGTCATAGGATAGGTTTGATAGTTAGAGTTAATTTAGCATGTTGTTGAGAGTATTAAGGATCTAAACCACAATGGTTCATGACTCCAACTATGTATATATGTAAGCCTGCGAGGCATAGTAGAAAAATAGTAGAGTAGAATAGGATAGGAGAGACAAGGATAGATAGTAGCTAGAATAGAGTAAATATGGCTCAAGCAAGGCCATTTAAAGATGTATTAGGTCTAAGGAGATTAGAATGTAGGTTCTAAAATAAATGTGTATGCACAGTTCAGTGTGTGAATGAAAAAGCTTATTTCGGCATAATTTGTGTGTGTAAATTCAATTCTATTTGAGTGTGTGAATTCATGAATTGAATGTTTGATTAAATCCCATGTAAACAAATGATAAGCATGTGTGTGAATTCAGGATTTATGAAAAGAGTAAAATAGAGATCAATTCTTTGATCAATCGAAGGAAGAATTTGATTATTAAGACTTCATGAATGGATTTTATCTCAATTTAACCTTGTTACAGGTTCGGGATCGATAGATCGATCATTGTAAGGATCGATAATAATTAAGGTTTAAGTTTGCGGGTTTAATGGTCGAGATCGTACGCTGGAGATAGATCTTGGGGAAGATCAACGGTTGTGATTAAGTTCTGCAGCAAAGGGACTTAGATCCGCAAAGTAAAAGGAAACTCTGATCAACAGCCAAAAAAATCCCACAAAAGATCTGATGGTTGAGGACAAATCTACATCAGAATATGGATCGACGTTCAAGATTCACCTCACATGATATTAACGGTTCGAGAAGAGGCTTGCGGGAATCCAAAAGTTTGATAACTTGAAAAGTTGGCATCTCGTATTCTGCATCCTGCATCCCACAACCCACAGTATTTCAGAAAAGGAGTTGTGGAAAGGTGAAATTATGGAGACTTGGTTTTCAATAAGTCAATCCCACATCCTGCATCTCGTAACCTACATGCGGAAATCCTGTTGCGGAAAAGAGCGTGTAGAAAGAGTGTTGTGGAAACAAGAATTATGTAAAGCTGGAAGGAAGTTGTGGAAACTTGAAAAAATTGAAGGATTGGGGTTGCAAAAGAAAATTTAACACAAAAAGTTAGCTGTCAGGAAGTGTTTAAAGTCCCTCCATGATTTGAAGATCATGTTTTTGATCTCAGAGGTGGAGAAACATGCCTACCAAGGTGGAGGGTTGGAATCACATTGGTAGATGGTATATGAAAATGGATAGCCACTTTACCCCTGCAATTGTAACATCCCATCCTCTAGTAACCATCCTAGGCCAATGATATTTCACCACGAACTGGAACTCTATTATGAAACCCCAGCTATATATGATTGTTAAAAATGTAAAGGGTTGATTGTGAACCCTTAAAGTGTCATATTGTTCCATTATGTTAATGATTAATACCCTAAGTTGATGGGATGATTCTTCCCATTGCTATCAAGGATAGATAGGAGATATATAAAATACATAGGAAAGATTCCATATGCTCCTTTTTTGAAAAGTTGGAAGCCAAACCAACCATTTTTCATTCAAAATTGTCCAGCATTTCTCCTTATGTTGAGTCACTTAAGAGTTATAGTGAGGACAATTATGATATGAATATTGGTATAAACATATCTACTAAGGGGTCAAAAGTTATATGAGATGACACCAATAATGTCCAAGTACACAACAAGGCTTTCTCAATTGTTAGAATGTAGCAAGGATGTCTCTCTTCTTGTCCAAATACAAAATAAATACCAAACTTGTTACAATAGCACTTTGTATTGCTCTTGGCTACATTCCCTACTTGTGCCTAAATTATATTTTTGTGGTAATAGTTACATGATTTCCATGTCTAAAATAGGTTCTATAAATCAGTTGGATTGTTTATCCTTTCACATGTTTTCAGTCCTCCTGAACAATCAATATCATTTTTTGCATTTTATAGCCATATTTAAAGTTAGCATGATTGTACATGGATATTGTTAAATAAAAACATGGAATTCCCATGTATATTTTGTGCATGAATGATTATGCTTCTAGAAATGTAAACAAGAATAACTTGGTATATAATGATGGAAGTCCACACACTTGTAGCCACATTACAAGGTTCATAAATAGCTATAGATGCTCATTGTTCAGTGCAAATTGTTTTTGTAAGGAATACTCCAATGAGAAAGAGTTCTCTATGAAAAGGAAGTCATCAAGATTTATTTTGTGCATGCAATATCTAGTGTGTTTCCTAGTGACATGTTACTAGTAAATTAGGATTTTTACAGGCCACTTACTCGTTAAAGGTAGAATTGATTGGAACTACATTTAAATGTCCCTTTTGGGGATGCAAACAAGATCATTAACTAATTGTAGTTTTGGATATTCAACAAAATTAATGCAAATTCCTTAATTAATTCAAAATTTGTTTTTTGAAGTGGTTTGTTACATATGCAATGGAAAAAACTTACATGGTTCATATAAATGTTTGGTTTGATGTGTTAACTTACTAAATACATTGTGTTTACTAATATCATTGTTTATGTTCAATAGATTTCCAATCAATATTTGGATGAAGAGTGGCATGTCTATCATCTACCATTTCTCCCCACTAGGATGTCAACTCAAGAGAAGGCTAGTAATTAAGCACAACTTGGATGGGAATCATAGAAAGCATATTCAAATCAACCATGTATTCAATTTTGATTATGCCCTGAGTCACCAATTCAAAAATCTACCGTAGCATTAATTCTTCAAAATTTGGGGAGGAAAATATGGATAGAAAAGTTGGAAAGAATGATTTCTTATGTGATACCCATGCCTTGGAGGGAATGTTTTTAAATACAACCCAACAAGTTGATCTTGGGAATGATGCTCATATAGCTCACAAATTATTTGAAATCACTGGATATACTTCCACCACCCCTCTCTTTGGATATGGGTTAAGGTATACTGACTAGGGACAACCATGTTACTTTACAACTTCGAAGCATTGTATGGTATGTTAGACATGTGTTTTTGGTACCAATGAGGTAGAAACCCATTAACACGCTTGTATTTTAGCAATTATTGTCATAGAATAATAAATTTAAAATGAGAATTTATATGTTCTTAATAACAATGTACATTTATATTTGTCACCAATTGCAAGTTATTAAAATATAAGGAATTTCCAATTAATAACTTCCTCCTTGGCAATTGCAAAGAGGAAAAGCAACTACTAAAAATGTTTGGTGTTGAGGTCCTATAATAGCACACTTAGTCAAATGTTTCATTCTTTATAAAGGTGAATATATATATATGTCTAGAGTGTGGGCATGACAAATATCATAAATTAAGAAAGGGAAAAAGTGGTCCTCCTTATATATTGAGGTGCATGACTATAATCCCAAGGATTACCAATGATTCAAAGGATCTTTCATGATTTTAGAAAATTATTCGTGTCAGGTTGGGCATAGATCACACTTAAGTGATCCAAGATCTATGTGGATTAAATCATATTCAATAGTATTGAATCATATAGAGGATACATGGCTTGATAAATCCAAGAATGGAGAAGAATCCTTCGATCAATCATAACCATGAATCAAGTTAAACCATTTCCACCCAAAAAATGAACTACTATGTATGGTGAATTGTCGTGATCAATACAGTATTCACCCATATTTTTCTATGAAAAATTGTGTTCGCTCTTATAGTTACTCATAGAAGACGAGTGAAGATAAGTGTTCTATGCCTCCAACCATTAATTGATGGATTCAATGAATTATGGGAATGTATATAAGTATATGATATATCAAAATCCATCCTGATGGAGTGGTATTTTACATTGTATGTGATATTTCACTACTACAATACAGGATTGTAGAGTTCCTTATTTGAGTCACCATATCCATTTTCCAATTTCCAAAAAAATTGTTGGTGCACATTGATATTTTGCAACCTAAATTTGCGTTGAATTTATGACAATGAAAATATTCAAACATATACCTTTATGTTTTATGTCATCCATGTTCCAATTAGCATCATAGTTTATCATATTGGCATCATTTTAGTGTGAATCAAAATTGTAGTGCGTCATGGGAGTTATCCTTGTGTCTAATTGCATCAAATTAGTGTCTCATATATAAAATATATGGCATTGTATCAGCATAATAATATTATATCCTGTAAAAAATATATGTCTTAATAATGTTGTTGTATATTCACACAATTCCAATGTCATTCTTCTATGGATTTTCAACTTATCATGGTACAAGACTATAGTATGCAAAACCATGTAAGGAATCATATGACCACCATGAAGGGAATGACAAAACCTAATGTGAAGAGTCATAAGGTAAGTGTGAAGGGAACAATATAGAACAATAGCTTGCAAACACATATTTATTTTTTTATGAAAGAATACACCCTCCTTGAAACCCATCTCTTCTCTTCAAAGTTAGGGTAATACACTACACTTGGAGAAAAAACCTCATTGTCCATGTTGTTTTTGTCCAACAACATGTTGTCTACATACAAAATTACAGACATAAAGTAATCACCGACTTTCTTGGTCTACACATATTGATAAACCTAACTTATGATAAAACCCAGGTGGTGGAAATACATATCAAACTTCTAGTACCACATCCTAGGTGTCTACTTTAAACCATATAATGACTTCTTGAGCTTGTAGACAAGCTATTTTCCCCCTTTCACTATGAATATTTCAAGTTGCTTCTTATAAATTTATTCTTTAAGATCACCATGGAAAAATTTTGTATTCACATCCCTCTGTTATGTTTCAATATCAAATGTTGTAGCTAAAGACCTTGAATACCCTTATGGAAGTTAATTTTGCAACAAGAGAAAATACATCACCAAGTCAACTCCCTCAACTTGGGAATATCCCTTTTCTACTAGCCAAGCCTTGTACTTATTGACCTAACCTATTGTGTTCAAATTTTTATTTAACAACCACTTACTTCCAATGGGTTTCCTTCCATTTGGTAATGCAACTAGATACCATGTTTCATTCTTTTGTGCGGTCTCCATTTCTTCTTCCATGGCCTGTTTAGAGTTTACCCTCTTTCAAGTTGATTATTTCTGTTCACAACTTGGGATCCTATTATATGGTATTTAATGCAAAAGAATAGCATTAATATGGTGTAGTGTACTGTTATCAGGAATATTGCACCTTCTACAGACAGAAGTTGTTCCTCTGGTGTGAATGGTTCAGATCCAGAACAAATGAGTGAATGACAAAGGATGAAGACCTTCCCTGAATGTTGTAGACACCTGGAATATTGCTTCGATCATGAACCTGTGTACCTGTAAACATGTCAAACATACAAGCACATCAAAGCTACTAGAAAATCATCTACATATCCATACCAGTGACTAAGGAATCTAGTAACATATACATGTAAAATCAAAACAACAGATATGTGGGATGGAAATCAGCTTTGCATTAAGAATGTATGAAGAAGCTTACAAGCATTTCCCTAGTGTCGAAAATATCCTCCACGAGACAAGCACTTCATCCCCATAAGCTCCAACTTTCTCTCTATGCTCTCCAATGATTTGGACTAGGTAGTCAATTCAACAGCATAACAATACCTATTCAGTTCTCTCCCTCAACTATGGATATGAGCTTGTATTTATAAGGCTCAATAGATAGGGATAGTTGAGAGAATTGTGGGTCAGGTGGCTCCAAGATCCTATCAAGGGGGATCTAGAGCTCAAACTAACCCATATTGATAGGGATAAGAGAGGACATGAGGCTCATGACCTAGAAGCCTCGAGAAACTTCTAGTTTTCCCATTTTACCTAGGTACCACTTTTGTTCCCTTATGACAGAGCAGTTTAGGTGAGAACTTCTTTAAGAACAAAGACTATAGGCGGTGGCACCACTTCTCTATAATAGGATATAGGCGGTGCTGAATAGGGTATCGCTAGTCATCCAAAGGGTAAGCATGGTGCTAGGTTTTTTCAAGTAGAATTGACAAACAGAGAAAGTTTTGGGATTAAGGGAAAACATAGGGGTTAAGGATCTCATCACATGATGGTGATAGGATTTAGGTATAACAGAATGCCCCCCAAAGCATGAGGCTTAGAGGGATACGATAAGCGAGAGCTT
>LPNX011088845.1:867157-884897 GCA_001517045.1 Pseudotsuga menziesii
CAGTCGAAGAATGTCGTCAAGTAGGCATCTATAGTACATCAATAGTTTTGACTCATAGACAAATGTAACCAACTCATGGTTGCAGACCAATACAAGGCAGATCCATGAGAGGAATAAACAAGCATGGCTACTAGAATACAGCGTAGATCTGTGTGATAGAGAACTCAAACTTGGACGTAGCTACCAGACATACAATGTAGATCGATGTCATATAGACACAATTTTCAGCATAGCCATGACCATACAAATGTGGATCAATGCTATATATACAAAGCTCCATCGCAACCTAGGGAAAGCAATGAGCGCTAAACAAATACCCAGGGTATTCATATCATCTTCCACAAAGTACGATTCTATCCATGTGATTACAATGTTCTGAAGTCAAACATGGTAGAAACCACTTGATTGCTAGCCAATGATGTGAATCGTTAACAAGTGCGAGGGAGATCACCATTGATGTCAATGATTCTCAAGGTACCCTAATACAATCTATTGATTGTGAATATATGTCTTGATTTGGAACACCCAGTAGATTCTATCGATCAAAGGTCAATGATTCGAACCTATGTCAAGAGTGAGAGAATATGTCATTGAGGCATACAGATCTCAAGGTACTAAGTTTTGTTTCTAAGACTATTTCCCAGATGATGAGCTGATGTCGACGGGAATAGTCTCGTCGAAGGAGGGCCATGATGAGTCCAATATCAACGACACGAAACTCGGAACAAATTTCTGGAATGAATAAGGTAACCATAAGATTGACTCAAAAGTACCGACATAGAGACTGTTTTGATTGCAGAGGTAAAAATTCTTCAACTTCCCTTTGAACATTGGGTGGCACAACAAAAGACTTGGCAGCATGACTAAACTAGACAAACACACAGTGCAATGGTGGACAATGCATTCTTTTGAAAGACTCAAAGGAGTGACATGACTCATGAAAGTGGATCATCATAGACATTAGTTGAATACCCAATTGACTGAAATGATATGTAGACAAGTGCCATGTTCAAAGGTAATGACAAACTACTGCCATTTATTTGCAAAATGATTCCCTTCCCATTTTCCCCATCATGGTTGATGAGTGCCTCTTTTCGGTTTTACGAGTTCAAAGAGGGTAACAAACACTCATTATAGCTCGTTTGAAGACAAGTCAAAACTCATATGTTTTACGAACCTGAGAGGGGAGGGGTTCGTTCCCAAAAGAGGGTCTCTCAATGTTTGATTTAACGAGTCCAATAAAAGTTAACTTGGTATCGTTCATGTTTAGAGAGTCTAAATGGCCACGGAAGAAGACTCCATAGGGTCCTTTTTTGTAAAATAGCTCACCTGAACCAAAAAAGTGATAACCTACTGTTAGATGAATGACTCTTCAAGTGTTTTAATGAGCATGGAGAAGAAAATATCACTTGAAAATCTTTTCGTATTTAAGGAGTCCGAAAAGCATTTAAAGAAGACTCCACTAGGTCTCTTTTCACGATGAGAGATTTTACGAGTTTGAAAAGAATCAGAAAAGGACTCAGACCTTTGATGCTAAGTTTTGAGAGCATGACCAAAGTGTCGCAATAAATGCTCAAAAGACTTCTTCCATTTTATGGTAGTACGAAAAAGTAAAAAACGCACTCCCAAAACTTTTACTGCTACTACTATTCTATCATGCAATGACTTGAAAAGCAAGTGTTAAATTCTCCAATAACTGACATTAAAGGATTACGACTGATATATTATGATTTCAACACAAAAATATAACATGTCAAACCCTAAAATGTATATAAAATCCATGTAAATAGTAAACAATCAAAACATTTTACCATTTACCCATAGTGGAGAGCCTTTGGAGCATTTTCTTGGCCAGATTTTAAGTTGCTGATATCAGGGGCATCTACTGTCAGATTCATGCATCGTTAGTTCCAGGTAATAGCTTAGAACCTACTATTTCATTTCATGCTTTCAATTTTTATTTTTGGTGGTGTTTTTGGCTTATTAGGCGAGCCCTAAAACCATAGAAGCGGGCACTGCTCTTATCCCTTACGAGATAAGCGGTACCTCGCTAGAACCGCGCTGAAAACACTACGCACAGGTGGTGCCACCTTCTGTCCTAAATGGGACACAGGAGGTGTCAGACGTGGATAAATAAAAAATCATGCACAAGAAAAACTAGCTCATTTTTGATGATTTGGATGATTAGGAATACTTGTAATTGGTCTTGTGATGTTTTTTTTACAGGTTCTTATTGATAAAAAATGGTAATATGGAAAGAGAGGAAACATGACAATGATGATGCCTTTGTCAAATGAAAGGCAGGTTGTATAGCTGCATTGAAAGACTATGGACTCTTAAATTTTTTCTGCACACCCAGTATGGTATCTCATGAGTGACTATTAGAACATATACTCCGGATGTGGAATCCAGAGCAACAATATTTTGAGGTTGGTGCTCACATATTGAAAATTGAAGAAGAGGACATCTACTTCCTGACGGGCCTATCAATATGGGGTTCTCCCATCTCTTTGACTAGTTCCCATGGAGGGGACATTACTACTCAGGAGTTGATAAACCGCCATTTCATTTCTGGGACCGGGACATCGAGGAATAAAATTCCCATAAAAGCAGTGGTGGATGGCCCTCTACAAACATTTATGTTTACTATGCAGAGAGTGGTGGGAATCCAAGGGGCACACCAATAATATCGAGTGCATATTCTCTATTCCATAGAGGCCATGGTGTCCACAGTTTTCAATTGGGCGAAAGCTCTACTTCCGATCTTCAAGGATCAACTAACTAAGTGTCGGCAAGGGAAGCTGAAGAAATTTGGTTTTGGTTCCATTATAGCTTGTTTCTTTTTTGAGTGGGTTCCATAGATGAGACCCCAGGAGGTCTTTACAGAGTTGAGAGCATGGGACCCTTGCATGCAGAGGTGGGTCCGAATTACGGCCTGTACAGGAGTGGGTAGAGGCAAGGTAAAGTTTGGTGACCCATTCTTTCGATGGTTGAGAGATCAGCTCCTCATGGTGGAGGACTATGCATATGTGTGCACTGAATTTAGTACCTACCACTCCCACCTGGTGGACAGTGGGGTGATATCGGTAAGAAACAAAAGCCCTAAAATGGAAATTGTGTTTTTATGTTTTGATGTTTTATATTTTTTTATGTTTAGTAACAAGACTTGAATGTTTTCATGCAGATTTCAGAGCAGCATGACCTGGGGGAGCCTCCCCAATAGACAGATGAGACAGAGCATGTTTTGTACCAGAGGGTGATGATGTGACAGGGGAGCTAGAGGAGAACCTCGAGAGGTTGAATCTAGACATCCCGGATTCCTCGATAAATGACCTCCCATTGAGGTACCAGAGGCCTACAATGGGAGTACCAGGTCATTTCAGCAGACTGCTACGTAGGGTATCCCAGGCAGTTATGTGTTACCACGAGCATCATTATATGATGAGTGAATTATGTATTCACTGAAAGCTGATAGATAGATTCAAGACTTTTGTATGATGATTTTTTACCTGAAAGCCTACACGCTTCAGATGAGGTCTCGTGACCTATTTTTTGTAAAACATGTTCATATATATATATAGACTTCTACAGTGTTTATACGTCTCAAATGGTGAATGTATTTTACATGAGTTTTATGTGTCTTTTATAGTTTATTTACAATGAACCATGTTTGATTTTCATGTCATGAATGGGCAATATGCCAGTCTAGGATGTAATTTTCCAATGAGTCGGCAACTGCATTATGTTCCCTAGGGATATGCCTATAGGTGATAGTGTCAAATGACCTTTCTAATAAACGTACCCTCAGGAAGAGACGGAGGAGCACATGATTCCTAATGGTATAGACATGATTTAGATGACAAACCACAAGTTGTGATTCCATCAATACTACCAAGTTGTGAACATCTTGGGAGGCAGCTTCAGTCAGAAGACCTATGACTACTCGATACTCGGTGATATTGTTGGTAGCGGGACCAATACAAACCACTCCTAAACTGACCAAATCCTAAGCTGGGGAATAGATAACCCAAGCAGCTGAGGCAAGATTCAAGGTGTGGCGGTAAGAACCATCAGTGAAGCCGTAAAAATCCATCTGCTCTGCACGACCAAAACATGGTATAAAAATATACAGACACTAAACTCAAAACCATATTGAAAATACTTAAGCACACTAAAATTCAAGTATCATACATATACACAAGATACTATCCAAGAAAGATCTAGGCATAGTACCTCTTCAGGTACAACCCATTGCAAGGTTGTCCTAAGGGGTTTCCATCACAGTCCACGAGCTTGTAGGCCCCTTTCTATAAAAATTTGGAAATAACAAAAGGACCGTACCACATGGATTTGAACTTCCCTTTCCTTAGTTTGTCATATCTTTGATCATAAGTCAAAACTAGGTCACCCTTGTTAAAGGCCCGAGGTTGGACAGACTTGTCATACTGCACCTTGACGCATTTCTTATGTGCCTCATTAGCTAAGGCAACATCTCTTCTAGTTTTGTTAAGGTTATTCAAGTATAGAAATCTCTCTTCCTCTGCGGAAGTGTTTGGGAGAAGTTCGACGACAAGTTTCAAGGATGGAATCTGACATTGAATCAGCAAGATATATTCTAGTTCATAGATGAGTTGGAAAGGTGTGAAACCAGTAGTTGTTTTCACCAAAGACCTGTAAGCCCAAAGAGCTGAGAAAAGGATATGGTTCTAGTTGGATTTATGGTCTCCAACCATCCGACAAAGCATCATTTTCAAAACTTTGTTAATGGCCTCGACCTGACCATTAGCTTGCAGATAATAGGGTGTAGAGTTTTCATGACGAAAACCTAGCTTGGAACTGAGTTCCTCCATCATTTGATTACAGAAATGTGATCCGTGATTAGTGACTATGGACTGCGGGACTCCAAATCTCACTATCACATGATTGAACAGGAAGAGAGAAATAGTCTTACCGTCCTCTACATATGTAGGCATGGCCTCAATCCACTTTGTAAAATAGTCAATGGCTACGATGATGTAACCATGCCCCCTATCTGAGGTAGGCTTACAATGCATATAATCAATCCCCCAGTGCGCTTTTTGGATAAAATGTTGACAGGGTGGGCATTTCTTAACAGCCTCATGACAATATTTAAAGATTGAAGGCCAGAAATAGCCAGTGCAAAGGATTTTCTAGGTTGTAGCCATCCCATAGAAATGACCACCACATGCTCCAGAGTGGAAATCATTCAACAATTGTTCAGCTTCCTCATGGGTAAGGCATCACCGGAGAACGGAATCGATACCACATCTATACAAAGTGTCATTCAAGATGAGGTAGTATTTTTCATGGAGACGGATACGGCGGCGATTGTCATGGGACATAGTAGGCTGAAACCTTTGTTTCTAGAGATAAATGAGAAAATCTCCATACCATGGGTCATTAGTGCTTATCAGGAACATAAATTCATCCAAGAATGAATCACTAGGCTCAGATTCTGTTGAAGCACAGGGAAGATCACACATGAGCTTGGCAAAGACCAAGGATTTCTTTGATGTGGCTTTGGCAAATTCTAGATCAAACTCTTGTAGGATGA
The DNA here is from genome assembly GCA_001517045.1 of Pseudotsuga menziesii. Classification (NCBI taxonomy): domain Eukaryota; kingdom Viridiplantae; phylum Streptophyta; class Pinopsida; order Pinales; family Pinaceae; genus Pseudotsuga; species Pseudotsuga menziesii. The sequence continues at coordinate 872,733 of LPNX011088845.1, forward strand.
CTATCCATTGGGAATACTTGCCCCCAAGCACCTAACGAGTCAGGATGTAATACATAGGGTTCTGGTCTGCCAATACGGTGGTTGTGCGGAGCAAAATGTAGTGACAAAAATTTTGAACAGCAATGACCATGGCCAATGCTAATTTCTCCACGCATGAATATCGAGTTTCAGAATCCATGAGATTCTTGCTAGCATAGTAAATCATGTGCTCCTGGCCATTGGGATTCTCCTGCACCAAAACCATAGCAATGGTAGTAGTTGAGGCAGCAATGTATAGGAGAAAATCTTTTGAATAATCTGGGGGGTGTATCACAGGTGAATGTGTCAGAGCGTGTTTGAGATTATCAAAGGTGTGTTGGGCTTGGTCATCCCAAAAGAATGGAGTTTCCTTCTTAAGGAGATGCATATAATTGTGTGTTTTCTCTGCAAAATTGCACACGAAATGACGGAGAAATTTTTCCTTCCCTTGCAAACTTTGGAGTTCTAGAAGGTTGGTTGGGGCTGGTAGAGCTAAAATAGCGGAAATTTTCAATGGATCTATCCAGTGCCATCTTTAGAAATCACAAAACCTAACAGGTGTCCCATCTCAACGCAGTAAACACATTTATGAGGATTGAGTCGTATGTTATAATGACAACATCTCAAGAAAATGTCTGTAAGATGACCAGGGTGGTCCTCCCGTCACTGTGAATGAGCAGGGAGGTCGTCAAGATATGGTTCAACAATATGTTTTATATAATGAAATGCATAGGACATAGCATGCTGGAAAGTGGCTCCAACATTTTTCACGCCAAATGGTAACTTCCTATATGCAAAGGTTCCCCATGGGAAAATTAATGTTGTCTTGTGCTAATCGGTGGGTAAAATATCAATATGATTATAACCCAAAAAGCCATCCATAAATGAGAAGATGACACTTCCAGCACAGTTTTCGATAATCTGGTCGATATGCGGAGTGGGAAAGTTGTCTTTGGGACAAGCTTTGTTCAAATATCTGAAATCAATGCAGACTCTAATGGTGCCCTAATTTTTATTGATAGGGATGACCTTCGATACCCATTTTTCCAGGGGTACAGGATAAATAAACCCTGCTTTAATAAGTTTCTATATTTTAGGTTTGATAGCTGCGGCTTTCTGTGGATGGACTTGCCTTAGTTTTTTCCTGACAGGTTTAGCAGTGGGATAGGTTTTTATTTCATGAACCACAATGGACAAGTCTATCCCCGGTATTTTTTTGTAAGACCAGGAAAAAAAATAGCGGAATTCTTTGAAAAGTGCTTTGTATGCTTTAGATTCTTCTGTTGAGCAGTTCTTCCCAACATGAACATGCTCGAGGGTACCGTGATTGGATGATATGTCAATTGGATTTTTTTGAGTAATGTTGCATAGGTTTCCTTCAGAATCTCTTTCTTGCAACAATATAGGAGTTTGAGGTGTGTTGACCATATCAGTGGAAAAAAGGGATGCAAAATCATGGTCTATTGAACTGGTGTTAGGGAGGAATGAGGATCTATGATGATGATACTCCCATATAGGCTCATTCATACTCATGATCTCCATAATGGACTCATCAGAAGGAAAAGTATAGGAGAGATAATCCAGAATAGGAAGAGAGGGTTCTAACTAGTAGGGTAGGTGGTAAGGGTCCGAAGTCATCAGATGAAGCTTATCAGTGTGATTATCAAAAAGGGTTTGGATAAAATTATACATTTCTTCATGCGAAATCAACAATTTTTTTCCCTTTGGATCATAACCAAATGACGAAATCATACTTACTGTCTCCGTGTCTATGTTAGGAGGGTTTCAGGGAAAAATCCCCATAAGGGATGAATCCTTCAACATACCTACCCCAATCGACTAGTAAGGAGGAGGAGACTGGCCTAACATAGGGATGTTATTATCCATAGAGGTAGGAACATCCAGTGTCACTAGAGGTAGGAACATCCAGCAGTACCAGAGGTAGGAACATCTAGCATCACCAAATGAACATTCGGCGTCACCAGAGGTAGGAACATTCAGCGTCACCAGAGGTAGGAACATCCGGCATACAAAAATCAAGCTGGTTAATGGTAACAATTCTCCCTAGATGTGGAAATTGGACAGTTCAAAATACCGTCAAAGCGACAACAGTCATGGTGTAAAACTAATTTCTTCCTAAAAAGAGGTTGTAATCTAATGGGGCATCTACTACTTCCACTTAAATAGAAACAAATTTTCCCTAAGCTTGACTAAAAGGGATGGTATGAGACCATGGGGTTGGAAACCGTGTCCATCAAAGGATTTTAGAGTTGCAGGTGATGTTACAATATTGGGAGAGCCAATAGCTTTCCAACAAGACAGGGACAAAACCGAAGTTGAAGCTCCTTCATATAAGACAGTTCTAAAGACCTTCTTTCCGACTGGTTTCTTAATGATTTGGAAAGAAAGTTTGTGAGGGAGTCTAGACTTATAATTCTTGACATTGAAATGAATCACATTATTTTTTCTAGGTCTAAAGCTCCTAATGCAGTTAACAATTTTTTGCGCTCTGTAGGACAACTTTGGAGTACTTCCAAGGTAGACATTGCACATGGTGCCTGAGCAAGATCTTCAACTACATTATAAAATTGAGCAGGTCGGGCATTAGGGTTAAAAATAACCTTCCTAAGAGTACTCTTTGGTGGATGCAAAATCATGTCGAGATTAGGTTTCTCGATGGTTAGGGGAATAGTAGATGAGGACTTGGGAGAACCAGTAGAGGGAGCTTTTCCTGAAGAAGAATTGTCTTCTTTCTTGTCTATGGGTTTGTCATAACTTTGACTTTGAGTTTGCAAACTAATAGTATCCAAGGACATCATGTGAATTTTCTCTGAAGAACTAGGGTTTCCTTGATTAGACATGTGGTCTATCAGTTGTTGTTGAGAGGGAAAAGGATCCGTGAGAACTGCTGGCATGGGATTAGTTTTCAAGAATTGGGTGATTTCATCATGACGAGGACACTCTTTCATGAAATGGTCACCTCTGCATAGCATATATGGATATTTCGCTTTTCTTTTCCTTTTATAATTCTCATTGGTGGTTGGTTTTGGATTCTCCTTCCGGTTTCTAGGTTTTTTGTTTTTAGCTTTACTTTTATTTTTAACATTGCCAAGCGTTTGAATACTTTGAATGGAATTGACCTCGTTGGAATCCTTGGGAGTGGAAGGAGTGGGGGTGGAAGTTTGGGGTTGCTTGGCAGGTTTTGCTGCTGACGGGGACTATATTGAACCAACAATCCCATCAATAGGGGTTTCTGCTGGTGGCTTTGTAGGATCGGTGCTTGGGAGAGGATCTTGAGCGATCAAGTCATACAATGTTCCAAATTGGAAATAGACCAAGTCTAGATATTGGGCTTGACTAATGGATTTCTCTTCAGTAACGGAACCACCCATAGCCACATCTCAGATGATTGGAGGAAACAAAGATTTAGTAAACCAATAAGCTAACAATTGATCTGGGATAGGAGCCTTAATAAGTCTTCTCTACCTTCTCCACTCATGGATATGATCGGATATGTGGGTGGAGGTGTTCTGCCACAGAGAAGTTAAGATATTTGTACCCATTTCATAATAGATATGAAGCTGAAAGTGTGTAAGAAACACATTTGCTAATGAGGCAAAATCCACAAACAAATGTTGTGGAAGTTCAATGTACCATTTCATAGTGGTATCGGTCAAAGTTCACTGGAAGAGTCTTAAACGAACTGAATCATCCATAAGGGAGTTCAAAGAAGACCGCAAATGGAATGTCATGACATGGTTTTTTGGGTCATCTCCCTGCTTACCATCAAACTTTGGAATGTTCAATGGTAACTTTACCAGAATGGGAGGCCATGAGGGGTTATTTCGAATGGAATCATTAATCAACTTGGAAAAATCAGGAAAGTCCAAAGTTGCTAGGAAAGGTAACTGATGATTAGGTTACACATACTGGTAGTATTGATAGGGAATATAAGCACCAGTAGGATCATAAGTAGACTGATAGACAGGTTGTTGTGATGTAGAACCACCAAAATATCCACCCATAGGGGTTGATTTCTAGGATTAGGACCGTTAGGACCACTAGAGCCTCCAGGAGGAGGACCACCAGGGCCTCCGGGACCACCAGGACCATTGGGACCACCAAGACCACTAGGAGGAGGACCACCAGACTCTTTGGGGCCCCTAGGAGGTATACCTTCGGAGCCTCCAGAACCACTAGGAGGAGGACCACCAGACCCTGCAAGACCATTAGGAGGGAAGCCACCAGCCCCCCCAGGACCACCAAGACCATTAGGACCATAAGGAGGAAAGATAGTAGGCCCTCCAGGACCATTAGGCCCCCTAGAGGGAAGACCTCCATAAGGTCGTCCTCCGGCACCCCCTGCAGTATGTATAGGTATCCCTCCCATAGCTGGCTTGTAGGACCAATTAGGTTTCCCCCATGGTGTGAAAGTATTACTAGGATATGGAATTCCAGCATAAGGCATTCCCATAGGGTTAGGTTGGTAATTGATGTCTCCCATAGGTACTTTATTTGATGTGTAAACATACCCCCAAGAGGTTTGATTGGTTACAGGTTGTACCCCCAAGGGCTGACTTGAATTGGATGCGGGTTTAACCACATTTGTGTGGGTAGGAGGGACATAAACTATAGATTTCTCTATACTAGAGGTCTGCCCATGACTAGTTACAATTCCAGTGACAGATAACGTAGGTCGTGCCAGGGGTTTCCCCCCGGCACTATAAGGTATTGATGAAACATGAATTGAATGTTGAGCCCCAGGTGCAGAAGACCCAGGAGGATTTGGAACATACATAATATGGGAGGTGCTGGGGTTGGTATTTTGACTTGGATTATGTGGAGTCATAGTGTGATCTAGAATAGGTTCAATGGGTCTCATAGAATCAGCAAGTGAGCGATATCCCATAGGAAAAACTATTGAACGAGGTGGTGGTGTACCCAATATGTTATCTATTTTCTTCTCAATTTCTTGTGCACGGAGAATAGCTTCCTAGTATTGTCTACGTTCTTCTTCATTTGGTGAAACTTCTTCAGAAGAGTTTAAATGGGTGCCAAACAAGGCAATGGCTTGTCCTATAGAGGTATCCCAAAATGGAGCATTGGGACAATAATAAGGACATATAGTATCATCAACATGACCTTCTATAGGAGAATAGAATGAAGTATTACCCCAAGAAGGTTGTTGGACCAAGGGAGGCACATGCGAAGGATATGGATCTCTGCTTTCTGCAATCACATTTTCTCCCACTTGGGAGTTGGTAGAAGCTCCTTGGTCGATAGATTCCATAGGATTTTCTCCTGAAATAGGAATAAAATTAGGTGGCAAGCCCTGTACTCTTCTGGACTATCTTAATTCAGCCATTTTGTATAGTTCCTATCTAACCTAGGGTCTCAAAACTAGAAAACACACCAAAAATTTCCCTACTCAAGCTATAGGCCAAACAAGCAAACTTAAATGATAGGAGGAGTTCAGATAGTCAGGTCTCTCACCAGGATTGTCAAGAAGGTGCCACTCGCGATATACCTCAAGGGTATGTGTGTAGTAATCTCCCTGAATGTTGTTTTCAGTGTATGGCTCCAAGAAAAAAGTCCAAAGGGATTTTCTTAGATAGATAAGGTATCCTAGTGGGCTCTCCCAATATACACAAGGTACGTGGGAGCTCAAATCGGCAGTAGTGATGTCTAATGCATAACCATTCACAAGGGCCCTTCCTATATACAATCAAGTACGTGAATTACCTTTCTATATACCTCAAGAGTACGTGAAAGGCCGTTCGATATACTGATGGTACGTGGAAGAACCGCACAAGTCCTGGGATGTAATTCAGACGATTAACGACAGATCCTATGCTTAATGATGCCTGAACACATCTCTAGCCTATCACTCAAATTGCTATGTAATCTATCTTATAACTACCATTAATTTTAAAGTGGATGGTTAGGTGAATGCATGGAATTTTGACAGAAAAAGTAAAACCATGCAGAATGTAGATGCAAATATTTCACTTTTTACCGTTCGTGGTATGCCTACCTACGGGAGGGAAAGAGAGTATTTTCTTTTCTTTTTTTGAAAACCAAAAATTCCCAAACAACTAATTTGAACAAATAAAATCTAAAGACGAGCAACACATTCCAAACTCATTTTTATTTTTGAAAGCAATCAAAGGGGTAAGAGTCTATTTTCCTAAAAGAAAAACAACAAGCACTCTACATGCATATGCACTCTATTTTTTATATTTTCTTAAAACCTAGATAGATCTAACTTAAAACTACACTATTTTTTATTTTGACAAGATTGTACTAATGCAAGAGAGACAAAAGAAAAAAGAGAACCTGAAAGCTTGTGAGACTAATTAGAGATCCAATTCCTTATGCTCAATAATGATAATGACCTAATCTCAATCAAAAATATTTCTTTTGAAAAGAAAAAACAAGTTCTCTATGGAAAAAATGAACTTAAGATGCTAAGAAAATGGTTTTTCTTTCAGTCTTGATAAAAGATACGAAAAGAGAACTAACTAAAACCTAAGCTTTAAAAAATACATTTCAAAATCACAACCAAAAAGCATGAAAGCAAATGAATATTCAACAAGCCTAATCTAGTTTTTTAATTCTTCAATAAAACCAATCTTTTACCATAGAATTTTCAACCATGACCATACAGATTCTAACACACAAGCCTGACAGTGTAGGGTTGAAAGCAAGAAAAATCCAAATTTTTGCAAAAAATTGACAAAAACTAGTTCTAGAACAAGGCCTACCTTGCACCGCGCTGGAGGGGTCTTGAAAGACCAGTTCTAGATGAGCACCACTTTTGGATAATGGAACTCAGGTGGTGGAACCACTTATGGCTAACAGAGTTCAGGCAGTGGCACTGCTTGTTGCCAACAGCACATGTGTGGTTCCCTGAATGGATCCAAAACATAAGGACAATAAGAAATCAAGTTAGAAATTGATCAAATCAAGGTAAATATTGATGCATTGATAGTAAAAAAGAGCATATAAAGTCAAAATAGTTCAGAAATGAACAGATCTGATAGTTTCAAACCAAAATTCACTAAGTCAGATGGCAGATCTGATTGAAGAGAGTTAGAGATGGAGCCTAGATTCGAACAAGAGTTCAAGGACTAAGGAAGATCAGATCAACTGAAATTTGTTTTTCTCCCCAGCGGAGTCACCATATTTGTTATCAGGAATATTGCACCTTCTGTAGACAGAAGATGTTCCTCTGGTCTGAATGGTTCATATCCAGAACAAATGAGTGAACGACAAAGGATGAAGACCTTTCATGAATGCTGTAGACACCTCGAATACTGCTTGGATCATGAACCTGTGTACCTGCAAACATGTCAAACATACAAGCACATCAAATCTACCAGAAAATCATCTACATATCCATACTAGTGACTAAGGAATCTAGTAACATATACATGTGAAATCAAAACAACAGATATGTGGGACGGAAATCAGCTTTGCATTAAGAATGTATGAAGAAGCTTACAACTATTGCCCTAGTGTTGACAAGCTCCTCCATGAGACAAACACTTCAGCCCCATAAGCTCCAACTTTCTCTCTATGCTCTCCAATGATTTGGACTAGGTAGTCAATTCAACAACATAACAATACCTATTCATTTCTCTCCCTCAACTATGGATATGAGCTTGTATATATAAGGCTCAATGGATAGGGATAGTTGAGAGAATTGTGGGTGAGGTGTCTCCAAGATCCTATCAAGGGGGATCTCAAGCTCAAGCTAACAAATATTGATAGGGATAAGAGAGGACATGAGGCTCATGATCTAGAAGCCTCGAGAAACTTCTCTTTTTCCCATTTTACCTAGGGTGCCACTTTTGTTCCCTTATGACAGAGCAGTTTAGGTGAGAACCACTTTAAGAACAAAGACTATAGGTGGTGGCACTGCTTCTCTATAATAGGATATAGATGGTGTTGAATAGGGTACTTCTCATCAGCCAAAGGGTAAGCGCAGTACTAGGTTTTTTCAAGTAGAATTGACAAACAGAGCAAGTTTCCACTCCAAGTTTTGGGATTAAGGACAAACATAGGGGTTAAGTATCTCATCACATGATATAACATAGGGGTTAGGTATAACATGTACCTTTCAGGTTGTATCTTTTCTTGACCATACCTCCTGATGACCGAAGTTTGTTGTTCCACCTTTTTGTCAGATTCAGTCGACTCATTTCAATCATGACTTTCAGTTTTCCATTTGAACTCTAGACATTTTGGTTCCTTTTCTCTTTTATCCTCTTCAATCTTGTAAGTACCTTCTAATTCTATAAAAATCACAAATATACTACAAATTTTCTTCCTTGTGACAGTATTCAACAACTTATACCCTTTCACTCCATCTTTGCACCCGATGAAGATACATTTCTTATACTTGCTGTCAAGTTTTTTTATATCTTTGGATACATGCACAAAGGCATCACACCCAAAGACTCTAAGATGTGAAAAAGAGGTATTTTTCCTAGTCCATGCTTCATATGGAGTCTTATCGACCAGATCCATCAACAACGGACTATTCACCAAGTAACATGCTGTGTCAAATGCCTCTAACAAGAATTTGTGTGCAATACCTATACCACTAAGCATGATCCTTGTTTTTTTCCATTAGAATTTTATTCATTCTTTTAGCAACTCTGTTGATTTGAGGCATGTATGGATTTGTGTTTTCTTGAGCTATATTATGCTATCTACGGAACTAGTCGAACCCCTTACTATAGAATTCTCCTCCATTATCAATTTTCAACATCTTGATATTTATGCCAGCATGATTTTCTACAAGAGATTTAAAACCTTGGAATATTTCAAAAACCTCATATTTATTCCTCAAAAAATACAACCATGTAATTGTGGAGAAATCTTATATGAAAGAGACATAATACTAGGAACCTCTTAGTGAATGGACTAGTAATAGTCTAAACACAAATATTTATTAACTATAGTATATCCTTGGCCCTTGTGGCCCTATATGGGAAGCTTGGACAAATATGTTAACCATAAATACAATGTTCACATATTCTACTTCTAAATTAAAATCAAAGATACCTTTGAACATACCTCTGTTGTGCATAACACGAAGACCTTTCTCGCCAATGTGTTCCATTCATTGATGCCATAACATGGTCAAGTCGACTAAACAATAATATATGATATTGGATTCAAGAAAGACTATAATTACACATCTATTGGTATTTGTTCTTCCCAATATCTTTTACATTGTTCTAGTATGGACTTGTCTCATTAATACCATCACTCCTTGCACAATTTTCAATACAAACTGTACACCTGCATTTCCTATCTTGCTTACATACAAGATTTCAATTCAAACCTAGAATATGCAGCACCCCTAGAAGAGTTCATATCCTTCCACTTTCAGTATTAGTCGAACTTTACCTAGTCTGATAATCTTGGTCAATGAATAATCCTCTTAGAACAACATCACCACCATCATATTTCTCATATTCATAGAGCCACTCTATGTGTGGTGTCATATGATACAATAAACCAGAGTTGATCGAGTAAGAGTCATGATCTGACTATGTACTTGTTAAGGAAAATACACATCCCTTTTCTCTTTAGTTGAAGGCTTACCTTCATTCGAATATGCTTCTTCATATCCTTTGCTCTTCTTGACTCCTGCTCACTTATAATATTTCTACATTGCCATCATTTTCTCATCATTAGTCCAAGGGATTTAGATCTATTCTTATATATAACCTTCAAATTTGATTTTCTACCAGAGTTTTCACCTTTTCAATATGGATACAACCAAGAAATGGATAGATATGTCCAATGAGATGCACAAAAAATAAAATTTAATAGTTACAAAATGCACTTTTTTGTGCAGTGCTCCTTCAATAATTACATCATATGTGGCCTATAAGGCACACAAACACATGGTTGGAGTATATTTATAAAATGTGTGAAAACAAGACAAATAGTGAAAAGACATTAATATATAAGATATATTACTTATATTTAAATTATAGACACTTATATATTCCTAAAAGTGTAAGATTATCTATTGATTTTAATAATTGAATGTACTAACACAATGTCCAATAAGGATGTATGATCATTTTATGAGTGAAGAGTGTAGATTGTGATGAAAAAACATGTTATCTTGGAGTGTTCGCTATATTTCATCAAACAAGTTGTACAAGTTCAAGAGATATAAAACCAATTGAAAGAAAACTTGACTATGTTGGCAGTGTTCATGAGATTGCTAAATTGCACCTTAGGTCAATTCAATATGTTATTTTTGAATGAAAATAGTTTGATATTTGTTATGTACTTGTTAATTGCAGTCTCAATATTAAATTGCATGTTGTTGACATAGAGAACTGTCGACAACAAGAGTTGCATCGTATGTGTTTCTAGAACAAGCCTACAAATAAGATTTCTTTTATGGAAAAATATCATGAATAAAGTTGATGGTTTGTTATTCCTTGTACACCTGGAGGAAAATAGGTTTTTTTTAAGTACATATTTCAATCGTTGCACAAGAAATATGGGATACAAAATTTAATTTATATGGGTTTTTATACTCTTCTTTTTTAAACTTTTTTATTATTATGTTATTTTACTTTTCACATACTTTTTCTTATATTAAAACCAATATTAGACAGAGTTACTCATTTACATGGAATATTAAGAAACATTCCCTGCATATGTAAAAGTTTAATACAAAATACATAAACAATGTGTGTTTGGTTATTAGTCCCTACCTTCAGGCTAGTAGGGACTCTAGTAATGGGCTTGTCATTTTTCTATTAGAATGGAACACAAATAAAAAATTTTAATCCTAAGTTTTCATTGTGCATTGTTTTCTCAATCTATCATATGACGAAGTCATTTTATTAATCAATCAAAGCATTTGATCTCTTATTTGGCCTCATCCCAAGGAAAAAAGAAAGAAGCACACTATTTTTTAATGTTTTCAGCAATTGGAGATTCGAAATGCCATGAAGTAGTTCTAAGAGTACATTAATGCTAGCATTAGTTTGCTAGCATTAATTGTTAGCACCATTTCCACCACCCTTGATCTTCATTGTCCTATCCACCACCTTGAAGATATCATTGTTTTGTCCATCGACTTGATATTAACTACCTTCTACTTTTCCTTTGTCACCTTCTATTTATACCTTTGCATCCTCTATATCCTTGCCTTTGTTATTGCCTCTCTAGTTGATATTGTTGCTACTACTCCAACGAATCGATCAACAACTGGTTCAGAATGATTAGTCCAATTCCTGAATAATCAAAACGAGAATTATCATTCCAGATACTTTCTATGGAACAATTACTGGTACAAGTTCATCTATGAAATTATTGTAATGTCGAAATATTGTAACGAGAATTCCTACTCTAAATCCTAATCTAGTTATAATATGAAAAATATTTTCCACATAAAGAAATATAAACAGTAGCAATACTTTCTTGTAATTCTTCTTTTGGTATTGTATTTTTTCTTGGTCGTGCAGTTGCAATGGAATCCAAATTTTGAACCTCCTATGTCGACAACCCCAACTAGTCTCATTGTTCCTCCCAAACTTGGTCTTGGTGATTCCCTTTCTTACCTTACAACATTATATTCTTGTAACTTTTCACTTTACAACATACTTAACCCTGACGCCTTCTATCTATCTTCATTTGGAATTTTATGATGAGATTTGTAAGAAATTTAAATGTAAACTTTTCTATATGATCTGAAACATCAAAACCAGAAACCATGGACATGAATAACAATTGTAAGGGAAAATAACTATAATGTTTTGAATTGGTAGAAATCTAATGTTTGGGAAAATTAAAACCCTATTACCCAACACGATATATGCATAACCCCTTATTTTTCTTATTTTACAAAAACAATCTATCTCAATATCTTAGCCTTTGGTGTTGGTGTTGGTGTTGAAACTCCTGTTAGCTTTGCCTCCGAAACTTATGTTGCATCACAAATAATAAAACAAGCAGCTTCAATAGCAATAAATGGAACATCAATGTGTTGATGTATATGTAACATCGGAATGTATTCTTCTATATATTTTATATTATTGTAACCCGATGTTTATTCCGGGATGTTTCTATTATGTATTTGAGTCATGTGGTCATGCCCCGATG